>ML339146.1:0-18362 GCA_005239505.1 Nicotiana paniculata | reverse complement strand
TTTTTGGGTCATGTTGTTTCCAGAGAAGGGATTAAGGTTGACCCCCAGAAGATCACAGCGGTGAAGGATTGGCCTAGACCGATGACCCCGACAGAGATTCGCAATTTCTTGGGTTTAGCCGGGTATTATCGGAGGTTTGTGGAGGGGTTTTCTACCCTCGCCTCCCCATTGACTTAATTGACGTAGAAGGTAACTAAGTTCCAATGGTCCGATGCTTGTGAGAAGAGCTTTCAGGAATTGAAATCAAGATTGACTTCAGCACCGGTGTTAACTTTGCTAGAAGGCACGGAGGGATTTGTGGTTTATTGCGATGCTTCAAAGGTTGGTTTGGGATGTGTGTTGATGCAACACGGGAAGGTTATAGCCTATGCTTCCAGGCAACTCAAGAATCACGAGAAGAATTACCCGATGCATGATTTAGAACTCGCGGCAGTTGTGTTTGCATTAAAATCTGGCGGCATTATTTGTATGGGGTCCATGTGGATGTGTTCTCAGACCACAAGAGTCTCCAATATTTGTTCAGGTAGAAGGAGTTAAATTTAAGGCAGCGGCGATGGTTAGAATTGCTTAAGGATTATGATATGAACATTCTGTACCATCCAGGGAAAGCAAATGTAGTGGCCGATGCTCTCAGTCGGAAGTCTATGGGTAGTCTGGTTCATTTGGAGGAAGATCAGAGGTTGTTGGCTCGGGAGGTTTGTCAGTTGGCTAGTCTGGGGGTCTGTCTCTTGACCTCAGACGAGGAGAAAGTCATGATGCATAATGGGGCGGAATCATCGCTTGTAGTGGAAGTCAAGAAGAAGCAGTTTATTGATCCAGCATTGGCGCGGTTGAAGGAGGAAGTTTTGAATGGCAAGATCTCGGCATTTCTGCTCGGGAGTGATGATGGTGTTTTGCGGTTCCAGGGAAGGTTATGTGTTCCTAATGTGGATAATCTTCAGGAAGGGTGATGGAGGAAGCTCACAATTCCAGGTATTCCGTGCACCTAGGTTCCACGAAAATGTATCAAGATCTCCGGGAAATCTATTAGTGGAGCGGTATGAAAAGAGGTGTGGCGGACATTGTATCTAAATGTCCGAATTGTCAGCAGGTGAAGGTTGAGCATCAGAGGCCTGGTAGGTTAACTCAGCTTATGGAAATTCCAATAGGGAAATGGGAAATGATCAACATGGATTTAGTGGTAGGGCTACCTCGCACTCAGCATAAGTTCGACTTGATTTGGGTGGTAGTGGATCGACTCATGGAATCAGCTCACTTCTTGCCGGTCAAGTCCACCGATACTGCAGAACAGTATGCTCAGTTGTATACCAAGGAAATAGTCAAGCTTCATGGTACTCCAGTTTCTATTATATCAGACCGAGGACCCAGTTCACAACTAATTTTTGGAGGAAATTTCAGCAAGGCTTGGGTACTCAGGTAAATCTCACAATAGCTTTCCACCCGCAGACTGATGGTCAGGTAGACCGGACTATTCATACGCTTGAAGATATGTTACAGGCTTGTGTATTGGACTTCAAGGGTAGTTGGGGTGATAATTTACCGCTTATCGAGTTTGCTTACAATAACAGCTTTTACGCTAGTATTCAGATGACCCCATTTGAGGCATTGTACGGAAAGAGGTGTAGATATCCGATTGGATGGTTCGAGGTTGATGAAGCAGAGTTTTTAGGGCCAGATCTTGTGCACCAGGAATTGGAAAAAGTCAGAGTCATTCGGGAGAGGATGAAAACCGCTCAGAGCCGTCAAAAGTTCTATGCGGACATTCGTCGAAGAGAATTGGAATTCCAAGTTAATGATTGGGTATTCTTGAAGGTATCTCCCATGAAGGGGGTGATGCGGTTTGGGAAGAAAGGTAAATTGAGCCCAAGTTACGTCGGGCCATGTCAGATTGCTCAAAGAATAGTACAAGTGGCTTATCGGTTGGAATTACCCCATGAATTGTCATTAGTGCACCCGGTGTTCCACGTGTCCATGTTGAAGAAAGTGGTGGGAGATCCATCAGTCATCGTACAAGTTGAGACCATTGGGGCTAATAAAGAATTATCATATGAGGAGGCTCTGGTTGCTATTCTTGATAGAAAAGTCCGTAGATTGAGGAAAAAAGAAATTGCTTCTGTATAAGTATTGTGGCAAAGTCCGCGTGATGAGGAAGCCACGTGGGAGGCGGAGAATGAGATGAAAGAAAGATATCCCCCCTTATTTGAACAAGTCTAGTAGTCAGAACCCTCTCCCCTAACTTTACGTTCGGGTCTGTGCAAAAGCACCCCATCTTCCCCTAGTTTCCTTATTGCTGTAATATCCCAATGTGTGCTAAAACCGGACTCGCTATTCTATTTGGGGTAATGTGCAACCCTTGAGGTAAATGAATGTTTTGTGAAACATATGTGCCAGATAAGTGACTAATGGTAGAATAGGTTGGTAGTAATTAATTGAAATGAATATAGTATATTGAAGTGATTGGGTTTCATGGGACTTATTAAAACGACCAAGTATGTCCAATGTGAACCATGAACAACTTGTGTATAAAAGGAAAGAACTATGTGTAGTTGACAAAAATGATAGAATGTCTGCAAATTGTTGGAGTAACAACGTTGTGTGTGAGTTATTGGGTGATTAAAACTGTGTAATGGTGATTGGAAATATGTCTTGGGGGTTCTATGTCAGGTAGAAAGGTCCAATTACAGAGGGAACTCTGGCAAAATTTTCCCGGAGTTGTAAATATCTGGAAGTTGCATATCACGCTTTTAAAACGAAATGATTTCCAAAACCCTCATTCGAGGGCGAATGATTTTAAGGGGGGAGGATGTAAGGACCCCTAAAATTTTCGTGTTTACAAATACTGCCGAACAAAGTCCCCGAGTTGTTTTATTGTGGGAATCTTCGAAATAGACCTGAACTGAATAAGAAGTACCCCGAGACTTAAAGAATAGGATTTTTCCATAAAGTAGGTGTTATGCGACGCACTATGCGATCACACAGCGTGTATGCGGACCATATAATGGTCTCATACATAGGTTGAATACTTCCCCATTTGAAGTCAACTATGTGGTCCAGTATGCGATCGCATAACGTGTATACGGACCGCATAATTGGTCGCATACCTGGACAGTGTGTTCTGGATTTTTGGCCCATCTTGAGGGCCATTGTGTGGTCAGATCTGCGAAGCGCATGTCAGGAATGCGATCGCATTCCTGACCGCATTCTTGTGTCGGGCCCAATTTTTCTAATTTTTGAAACCCGACCCTAGTTCATTAAAAACACCCCTCCCCTTCATTTTTAACCATTTTCTGAAGAAAACTAGAGATAGGGGAGAGAGGGTTCTTAAGGGAGAAAGCCTCATCTTTATCAATTGGATTTTTAAAGTCACTCGGGCCTGGAAATTCCGAGTAATGATCTTCTTCTTCATTCTAACAGGTATGAATCCCCAAACCCTTTTTCATAAGTCTTATGATTTTAAACAAAAAGGGGACTCTCATGAATTTATTCTTGAAAATATAAGTTTATACCTTCATGCATGATCATTAATGTCCATAATCTAATAAGAGGAAGCGGGTTGGGGTAAAGTTCACAAATAAGGAGTTGACAATCTAAGGGGGGGGGGGGAGTCGCATAGCAATTGATAAATGCTTAAAAAGGGTTCAAATTGTATGCATGGTTCCCAATTCTGAGTTGAATATGTTTAATTATGAACTAGATTGAATGTACTAGTCGGTACGGTGATATGTGAGTAAAGGTTAAAAAGGAATTTCGACCCCAGGTATATATGGATAAGTTTAACTATCGTAGAATCCTCTTGTTGGGTCCGAGTATGTGGTATGTGTACCTTGTTTGGAAATATGTGAAGTGATTGTTCATACGTATTAAGACGTGGGATTCTATTCTCTATTTTTTTTTCCTGGTTGATTGTCATGCTACTGTGCTGTATGAAGTTGTAAAAGGTGTGTGATGGGCAATGAACTAAAGATTGATAATGTACTCAAATGTGGGAATGTGTAAAATAGTATAAAGCCATACGTGGAAAGTAATGAAGAAGATTATTGTGAAACAATGTAACTGAATTGAGTGAATGTGGCAACACCGTGTTCATGAAATTTCTACTTGATAAATGTTATGGTGCCTTGGACCCAAATAAACAAGTCGTTAATATGAATTTGTATTCCTTGAATTGGTGATTCTTGTGATGAAATGTTTTGTGATTGTGCTGTGAATTAAAATTGTCAGGCAGGGTCGGGTTGCTCGCCGCAACACGAAGTAATAAGGATGATAGGTTGTAGTGATAAGGGTGGCCAAGGATATAAGGGTGGCCGAGGTAATAAGGATTAAATGTGATCGTTATCACTACTGAAATGAAAATCTATGAGCTCTTGAATATGATGATGTTGAAAGGGAAAAAGGAGAGATTATGCATCGTGTTTGATTTTGGTTGTTTCCTTCTACGTGCATTTATTAATTGGTTCTATTGTTGCTCCTTAATTGTGTATTACTTGGTTGTACTTGGGATAAAGTTTGTTTATACATATTTCTACTATTTCATAGTACTAACGTCCCTTTTACCGAGGGCGCTACATCTTTTATATAGATGTAGGTGGATCCGTAGCAGGTTGCTCAGCTCGTCGTTAGTGGTTCCTTCTCCTCATCCTTTTCAGTTGTACTGGTGAGCCCCACTTCCGCTCGGGGCCATGTGTAGTTCGGTCCTTCTCCTTTGAGTGTATTATGTATTGTAAGGTATAGCCGGGGCCTTGTTGCCGGCAAGTATTGTATAAGCCCCTAGTACTCTTAGAGGCTCCGTAGACACTACATGGGTGTATTTGCATATATATTTTGGGCAGTGGTTGTAAGTATTTGTAATCGTGGTCCGTATCGGAAAGTGGCGTATCTATATGTATAAATTGGACTTAATGTGCTATTCACGCCTTTTTAAGCTTATCTCACCGCTTCACGTAATTAATGTTTGTTATAGACACGGGGAAACACGTTGGGTGGGAAAGGCGAATCAGGTTCGCTTGACTGGGGATCACCCGGTCGAGTGCCAGTCGCATCCCTCGATTTTGGGGCGTGACAGTATCTTGCCTAACCTTGTGTGGGGAACTACCCCTTAGGATTGAGTCTTCTTTGTTGATTGTAGTCCGTATATACGAGGTGACGAGTGCATACTCGGACTTATTTGCAATTAGATTGTCTTTTTAGGACTTGTAGGTTCTTATATTACCTGTGTATGATTTGTAATTGTTACATTTGAATCCTTGGTTGTTAATTTCATCCCTTCCTATTTAAATTAGAATTATTTTTTTTTTGGATTCCTTCGTTGGCTATTTGACCTTACTTGACTTAACTGAATATTCTACTACTCTCATCATCATGCTATATTTTCCTCCTAGCTTGCCTAATTTACTATAATTAGTGTCATCTAGCCTTTAAGTTGACTAGCCGTAGTTGGAACATCTATTCGTTGGAGTCAAGAATGCCCGTGAGTCTTACATTGTGATTTACATGACTATTCCTTTAAGTGTTACTTAGGTGTAATTGTTAGACATTTATGTTATTGGTATTTCCTTGATAGTGCCTATTACTGGGCGTTTGTTGAAGTTGAGTTTATTCCGTGAAGTTAACTGTTTAGGTGAAAGTGGTTATAGTTGTTTTCCCTTGTCGGGATTGTTTGGCTTCTCTTATTATTCCGTTGTTGATGATGTTGTTTTCCTTGTTGACTCCCTTGCCAGGATGTTATTCTTTCTATTACTGTTTATGCTGTTAATGATATTGTTTGTATTGTTGACTCCCTTGTCGAGATGTTGTGATTTATGGTTCTTATTGTTGATTTCCCGATGTGATGATTTACGGTTCTTATTGTTGATTTCTGGATGTTGTGATTTATGGTTCTTATTGTTCATTTCCCTTGTTAAATTGTTGTTTATGTTATTTTAGCACGAGGGGACATTCCGTGCCGAGTGTTTATGAGGTTATGCATGAGGGGACATTCTGTGCCAAGTGTTTATTTATTTATTTCACGAGGGGACATTCCGTGTCGAGTGTATGTGAGGTTATTCATGAGGGTACATTATGTGCCGAGTGTTTATTTATTTATTGCACGAGGGGACATTCCGTGCCGAATGTTTATGCATTATTATTTTCCGTTGTTCCTGTTTGCTATTTGCTGCACTTGTTTTGGTGAGGATGAGAGTAAAGCACGAAGGGTGATGTCTTGCACTTTTTTTGGTGAGGATGAGAGTAAAATCAAGAAGGGTGATGCCGTGCACTTGTCTTTACATTTTATTCTGTTGTTCTAAATTTGGATATTCCTACCGATCTCTTACTGCATTAATTGATAAGATTTAATATTCCTCTTGTACCTCATGGAAATTTCTGAATTACGGACTGAGTTCCGGTGAATTCTTGAGGAGAGTTTAATCAAGGGATTTTTATTGAAAAGTATGATTGAAAAAACAATGGTTTTGAAATTATTATATTTGAATAACTTTTACATCGAGGGTATATTTGAAAAGTACTAGTCTTGCCTGAAATGATATTTGGAAGTCATTCATTGGGAAAGCACCTTTGGGAAGTTTCATATTTTGAAAGAAAATATGTTTTACATAATTCTCTTTATTAAATAAACTTATATCTACTTTTGAAGAAACTATGTTTTCAAAGGGAACCTTTCCATACTAAAATGATTTTATTTGCAAAAGTTTTTCATATGAACAATTGTTTAAAGATTTATGCCAGTGATGGATTTTTAATGGCCAAGGCCCGATGTGAACAAAACGACGTGGAGTTGAGATATTGGTGTACTCTATTGTGTTGTGTTTCCTTTCGATTCAGCTTGTTTTGGTTGTCCATCTTTCTGTATACTTTTGTTCTGTTTCATGGTTGATTTCTGTAATTTCCTTCCGTTTTATACTATTATTGATGTAAATTAATTCGTGAAGTCTTAGATAGATGTAATGTTCGGTCATTTCTGTATTCATGTTATTTATTTTGTAGAACAATGGTGTCTTGACTAGTCCTCGTGACTACTCCACCGAGGTTAGTCTTGATACTTACTAGGCACTGTTGTGGTGTGCTCATACTACACTTCTGCACATTTTTGTGTGCAGATCCAGGTATATATTGTAGTAGCCGTGTGGATGATTGCCGAGGAGACTCAAGGTAACCTGTTTCTGCGCTCGCAGGCGTCGGAGTCACCTTCTTCATATTTATTATTCATACAGTGTTGTATTTATTTCCAAATATTTGTACTTAGAAGTTGTAGATGATTCGTACAGCTTATGACTTGTATTACTGGTTTTGGGAAGTTTGTACATTCTAATGAGATTCTATATCAAGACTGTTAGTTTTCCTTTATTTATTGTTGTTATTAAGTAACTGTTAGAATTACCAGTCCCTAAGACTAGGTGCCATCACGATACCCAATGGAGGGAAATTGGGTCGTGACAAGTTGGTATCAGAGCTCTAGGTTCATAGGTGCTACGAGTCATAAGCGAGTTTAGTAGTGTATTGCAGATAGGTACAGAGACGTCTGTACTTATTTGCGAGAGATACATAACTATTAGGAAAATTTCACTTCCTTCATTCCTATCGTGTGAGTTTATTGATCTTGAAGGTTGAAATTATCGTTCCATTCTCTCACCGATGGTGAGGACACGAGCGGCGGTTCCTGATGGTGTTACCCGAAGCTAATGTCGCAAGAGTCAGAGACAAACACCAACGAGGAGCACGTGCCACAGTTAAGATGCCTACCAGAGCAGCCGTTGAGGAGTCGCCAACAGTTCTAGTTGGGGGACAGGTACTGGGGGTGCCTGTTGCTACCCTGGACTTCAAGAGACCTGAGCACATTTTGAGTATAAGTGGTACATTGACTCAGGAAGGGTTGATTCTAGTGTAGCAGTTGCTTCATGGATCAGGGGAGGAGTTCAGACTCCCACAACCTACACTCCAGAGCAGTGAGATCACATTGGGCAGGTACCCGTTGTCATTACAGCACAACTTCCGTTTCAGGTCAGCCATGGTTAGGGTAGCAGCATCGGAGGAAGAATATCTTGGACTTGAGAGGTACAGGAAGTAACACCCTTCTATCTTTCAGTGGATTGGAGGCATATGGTTCCCAGGGTTTCTGGGATGAGTGTCACTATATTCTTCGTTCTTCGGGTATTGTGGAGACGAGCGGGATTGCTTTATCACGTCTCAGGTTCAAAGTAGTGGGTGGATCAGTGGTGGCGGCATATGAGTTGGGGTGACCTGTCCGAGTTAGCTTCACTATCATGGGTTCAGTCTTTCGGAGATGCTTTGAGAGAGGTTGCACCTCAATTCCTTCGGGATGTACGGCACGCGGAGTTTGAGCAGTTGCGTCAGGGCGGTATGTCACTATTAGAGTATGCCGTTAGATTCAGTGAGTTGGCCAGATATACACTTCACTTGGTTGCTTCAGTTAGGAGATGAGTCCGTGGAGTCATTTGGGAGATTCGTGCATAATATTCGATGCAGCGGGACTCTAGATTTAGAGTAGGATGCCTCATTTCAGCAGGTAGTAGGGATCCCTTGCCGGTTAGAGCGCACGTGGGACTGGGAGCGAGAGGACAGACGAAATCAGGGAGAGAGTCCAGGGAGGCAATGAGGCCTCGTAGATTCGAGAAATCTACCGGTCCGTATTATGGAGGCAAGGTACGACACTGTAGAAATTTTGTGGGTCAACCAGATCAGTTTGCATTACCATCTTCGCATGGGATTTCAGGTACTCATGGGTCTCAGAGGATTCGTATTGTGTGTTTCCACAGCCATATCGGTAGAGAGATTTTTTCAGTGTGGAGATGTTAGCCACAAGGTGAGAGATTGTTTCAGGATTCAGTTAGGTGTGTGGTAGCAAGGTATTCTGGTGAGTAGAGAGTGCCTAAGAGGGGGAGACTCGGCCCATTGTTGTGTTTCATATAGTAAAATAGAGGCCGTTTTGCCAGATATCATCACCCAGGTATATTTTGATGTATTGCAGAGGGGTACCAATTGTATTTCATTATATTTCTACTAGTCGGGATGAGTTCCCTTATTTGTTGTTTCATTTATGAGTGAGTTCCTTATTTTGCACTCCATTTTGTGTTTTCTCCTGTTGGGAGATTCTATGAGTAGTAGCTTGTGTCTATCATTGTTTATTTGATTCTCGATAGTGGTGAAACTGGAAGTGAGTCCTTGTTGTTCTTCGTGGTAAGTTTTATGTGATTTTCCTGAGTTTTTTATTTGCGAGTTGTGATTTAATACTCCATCGAGATGTGAGATCAGCTAGGGTTATGATTTTATCAGCTGAGATGAATTAGTGGAGGAATTTCAATTGGTATGATATATTTTCGGTATGTGATTCAGAGTTGAGGGCGAGGTCCTCATGATATTTGTGATTTGATATATTTGGACCGGGCTGAGTACCGGGCGAAATTTTTTTTTAGGATGAAATTCTTGTGGTTTGTTCATATGCTTTTCTTCCTCCTTGTTATATTGGATTTGGAAAGTCAGTATGGATAGAGAGTTTTGCCTATGGGCTTGTTTGATAGTTCCTTTATATGTTTCTATTTTCATATTCAGTGATTTCATTATGTGTTTTCTTTCGTTTAGTTTGCGGGATGTGTGCCTGGTGGTGTCAGTTGTGTCTGGTGACTCGGGTGCTTAATAAGGAAGCGTTCATGTTCATTGCATCATTATCAGTGTTATGGGGTTTTGAAACAGATTTCTTTCAGATGTGGGTCTAATCGCCAATGTCGAGTTTATTTCGTGCAACTATTGTGATCAAGAGTGTTATATGAGCCTATGTGTGATGTATTATGTTGTATGGTTGTGCCTTGTGGGTGTAGTCATGAGTTGATGTAGCTGATTGAGGGTAATTCTGAATATGGATTTAGAATCGGATCTTTTGTAAATGAGTAGAGGGTGAGAAGTAGAGGTACGAGGCTTGTCGGTGGATATGAACGCTATATTTCAATTGTGATTGTATCATCGGGCTTATGAGGGTTTGGGTGACGTGGGATCACCCGAGAGTGTGTATTAGAAGTGTACCATCAGTGATTGGATGAGTTCAAGGTGAATCTTGGCACGTTCGAGGACGAACGTTTTTTTAAGAGGGGGGATGTGATGACCCAAAAGATCATCCCATATATTCTAGATACTTCTGTGTTCCAAGGTCGTGGAAACCTCCTTCCATCTCAACTCGATTTGCATGCGCAGCCCGGGCATGTAGCCGGGAAGCCCTTATGTGAAAAACTGATAAAAATTATAATTTTGTATTAGAAAATTTAATAAAGTTGACTTCGTTCAACGTTTTTAGTAAACGGGCTCGGACCCGTGATTTGATGGTCTCAGAGGGTCCGTAGGAAAATATGGGATATGCGAATTCCGAGGTCCTAAGTCCGAGAAATGAATTTTTAAAGAAAATTGTTTTCTGAAAAATATAAAGGTTTTTGAAAATGAAATGTTATGTGAAACCTGTGGTATCAGGCTCATATCTTGGTTCCGAAGCCTGGTACATGTTTGATATGATTTATATGTGTTATCTGTGAAGTTTGGTATGAATCGGACTTTGATTGGCGTGATTCGGACATTAAATGTAAAATTTGATGTTTAAAGAAGTTTTGAGAAATTTCATTGATTTTTGGTTTGATTCGTCGTTTTAGCTTCGTTTATGTGGTTTGAAACCTCGAGCGAGTCCTTTTTAGGTTATATGACTTGTGTGTGCGGTTGGACGGGATTTCGGGAGCCTCGGGTGTGTTTCGGATAGGCTTCGGGTCAAATTTCCTTATTTTTGTACTGTTGAACCTACCTTCTGGTTTCCTTCTATGCGATCGCATAGGAGAAGTCGCGATTGCATATAGTCTATTTTAGCAGCCTAGATTTCCCTTCAATGTGATCGCATTGTCGTGTCTGCGATCTCGTAAGCCCACTTCCTTCTCATTCTTTGCGATCGCATATTGTCAACTGTGTTCGCATAGATCTGTATTTTTGGGCAACCGACAATTCCTTCTATGCGATCGCCTACTCTTTTCCGCGATCGCACTGTGTAAGTTTGGGCAGTGGCACATTTTCTTCTATGCGATCGCATTAGCCTCCCCGCGATAGCATAGCACGTTTGGCCATCAACATTATTTCCTCTACGCGATCGCACCATCTCGTCCGCGATCGCAATACTTTAAATACCTGGGCAGAATATAAACTTCCAGAAATGAGGGTTAGGCCATTTTAAACATATTTCGACTTCTAGAGCTCGGTTTTTGGCGGTTTTTGAAGGGGTTTTCACACAAATTGAATGGGTAAGTGTTCTTCCACTAGAATTAATTATATTTCATGAATTAGTTCTTGTTTTTATCATTTAGTTTGTGTTTTGGGTTGAGGGATTGTGGGTTTTGAAAGAAAATTTCTAAAATGAAAAATCATGTTTTGAAGGACCAAATGTCATTGGAATTGGCTAAATTTAGTATGGGTGAACTCGTATAGGAATGGGTAATCGACACTTGTAAAATTTGTCGACTTCCGAGGTCGGGTCCGGTTGTCGACTTTTGGGTCAATTTTTATAACTTTGTAAAGATTGAAACTTTATTATTCGGAATAGTTCCGTATACGTTTTATATGTATTTTGAAGTTGTTTTAGTTGATTTTGAGCCGTACAGAGGCCTTCCTACCTGAGAAGTCTATTTTTTAGTACCGAGTTGTCTTGTTTGAGGTAAGTATCTTGCGTAACCTTGTGTGGGGAAACTACCCCTTAGGATTGAGTCTTCTATGTTGATTGTAGTCCGTGAATACGAGGTAACGACTACGTACTCAGACTCATTTGCAATTAGATTGGCCTTTTAGGACTCGTAGGTTCTTATATTACCTGTGTATGATTTGTAATAGTTAAATTTGAATCCTTGGTTACTAATTCCATCCCTTCCTGTTTAAATTAGAATTATTTTTTTTTGGATTCCTTCGTTGGCTATTTGACCTTACTTGACTTAACTGAATATTCTACTTGCCTCATGATCATGCTATATTTTCCCCCTAGCTTTCCTAATAGACTATAATTAGTGTCATCTAGCCTTTTAGTTGACTAGCCGTAGTTGGAACATCTATTCGTTGGAGTCAAGGATGCCCGTGAGTCTTACATTGTGATTTATATGACTATTCCTTTGGGTGCTACTTAGGTCTAATTGTTACACATTTTGTTATTGGTATTTCCTTGATAGTGCCTATTACTAGGTTTTGTTGAAGTTAAGTTTATTCAATGAAGTTAATTGTTTAGGTGAAATTGGTTATAGCTGTTTTCCCTTGCCGAGATTGTGTGGTTTCTCTTATTATTCTATTGTTGATGATGTTGTTTGCCGTGTTGACTCCCTTGACGGGATGTTGTGATTTATGGTTCTTATTGTTGATTTTCGGATGTGATGATTTACGGTTCTTATTGTTGATTTCCGGATATTGTGATTTATGGTTCTTATTGTTGATTTCCCTTGTTAAATTGTTGTTTATGTTATTTTAGCACGAGGGGATATTCCGTGCCGAGTGTTTGTGAGCTTATGGACGAGGGGACATTCCGTGCCGAGTGTTTATTTATTTATTGCACGAGGGGGCATTCCATGCCAAGTGTTTGTGAGGTTATGCACAAGGGGACATTCCGTGCCGAGTGTTTACTTATTTATTGCACGAGGGGACATTCTGTGCCGAGTGTATGTGAGATTATGCACGAGGGGAAATTCCGTGCCGAGTGTTTATTTATTTATTGCACGAGGGGACATTCTGTGTCGAGTTTTTATGCATTTTTATTTTTCGTTGTTCCTGTTTTCTATTTACTGCACTTGTTTTGGTGAGAATGAGAGTAAAGCACGAAGGGTGATGCCGTGCACTTGTTCTGGTGAGGATGAGAGTAAAAGCACAAAGGATGATGTCGTGCACTTGTATTTGCATTTTGTTCTGTTGTTCTACATTTGGATATTCCTACCGTTCTCTTACTGCATTTATTGACAACATTTAATATTCCTCCTGTACTGCATGGCAATTTCTGAGTTACGGACTGGGTTCCGGTGGATAAATCTTGAGGAGATTTTAATCAAGTGATTTTTATTGAAAATTATTATTGAAAAAGCAATGGTTTTGAAATGATTATATTTGAATGACTTTTACATCGAGGGTATATTTGAAAAGTACTAGTCTTGCCTGAAATGATAGTTGGAAGTCATTTACTACGAAAGCACCTTCGGAAGTTTCGTATTTTGAAAGAAAATATGTTTTACGTAATTCTCTCTATTAAATATACATATATCTACTTTTGAAGAATGTATGTTTTCAAAGGGAACCTTTCCATAGTAAAATGATTTTATTTTCAAAAGTTTTTCATATGAATTGTTGTTTAAAGAATTCTGCCAATAATGGATTTTTAATAGCTAAGGCTCGATGTGAACAAACCGAGGTGGAGTTGAGTTATTGGTGTTCTCTATTGTGTTGTGTTTCCTTTAAATTCGGCTTGTTTTGCTGTCCATCTTTCTGTATACTTTTGTACTGTTTCGTGATTGATTTCTGTAATTTCCTTCCGTTTTATATTGTCATTGTTGTAAATGAATCCCTGAAGTCTTAGATAGATGTAATGTTCGGTCATTTCTATATTCATGTTATTATTTTGTAGACCAGTGGTGTCTTGACTATTCGTCGTCACTACTCTAGAGGTTAGTCTTGATACTTACTGAGCACCGCTATGGTGTGCTCATACTACGCTTCTGCACATTTTTATGTGCAGATCCATGTATATATTGTAGTAGCTGTGAGGATGATTGCCGAGGAGACTCAAGGTAACCTGCTGCTACGTTCGCAGGCGTCGGAGTCACCTTCTTCGTATTTATTATTCATACATTGTTGTATTTATTTCCAAACAGGTGTACTTAGAAGTTGTAGAAGATTCGTAGAGCTTATGACTTGTACTACCGGTTTTGAGAAAGTTTGTACATTTTGTTGAGATTCTATATCAAGAATGTTACTTTTCCTTTATTTATTGTTGTTATTCAGTAACTGCTAGGCTTTCCTAGTGCCTAAGACTAGGTGCCATCATGATACCCAATAGAGGGAAATTGGGTCGTGACATACTCAGTCATGTTCATTCATTTCGTATCATATCTCAGTCTCTGTTGCTTCTTATTGACACATCATATCATCATTTATGGGGTAGGTTCATGGCATTGTGAGCCCTAGAGACTAGAAAGATTGATGACTGAGTGAGGCCAAGGGCCTGATTCTGAGTGATATTATGGGATCGGGGTGCACGTTGTAGCATTTTATATTGATTTATGCCTGGATGTGGTTTATTATGGTGCTTGGGCTAAAGGAGCCCCTCCGGAGTCTGTACACACTCCAGTGAGTGCAGTATATATATATATATATATATATATATATGGGGGGGAGGGGGTGTATGTGGATCGGACTGCACGACACAATAGGTATTGTACAAGGTTGAATGAATGAGTGTGTTAAGTATTGAGCATGGTGAGAGAGGATGCGAGACAGTGAGATTGAGTACTCTGAAAGTGTGAGTACATGAGTTCATCGCTGAGATTCATTACATTTGACAAGACAATGAATTTCCTTCTGCTATCCGGTTTTGGTGACATTTATGATTTTACCTGTATAGATATTTACTTTCCTCATAATATCTGAAAATGAAACATCTTATTTCTTTTGAACTAATTTTTTGGAAAATCACAATTTTCACACTTACTCATATGCTTTGGGTTTTCGGTGAAAGATCTGGGATTTACTGTTATACTTGAAAAACATGTCTATTTTTCTGTAACTGTGAACGAGTTGAGCATCTTATTTCTGAGTTATTTTCATGTACCCTTTTATTATACTTTTATGGACTGTTGCTGGTTGTTGGAGTTGGACTCTGAACCTTGTCCCAGCTCACCACTATATTCAACCTAAGGTTAGGTTTGTTACTTATTGAGTACATGTGGTCGGTTGTACTCATACTACACTTCTGCACCTTGCGTGCAGATGTTGGCTGATGATGTTGCTGTGGTCGAGGGGAGCTAGATTTCAAGATGTACATGCGTTCCAGTTGTAGCTGCCTTTTGTTCATGGCAGCCTCAGTATTATAGAAATTTGTTCATGTATATTTGAAACAGACGATGTACTTTTTTTCATACCAGATTTATAAATTCTAAATCTTAGAAGCTCATGATTTTTACTACCAGCCTTTGTGAAGTGTTTGAGATTCAGATATTTTCTTTTATTTATTTATCTCATTAAATTTTAGTGTAGTTGGTTAGTGTTTAATTGGCTTACCTAGCGGGTTTGATTAGGTTCCATCACGACTAGTTAGATTATGGGTTGTGATATACGTATGCACTAGGTGACGAGAGTCCATGCATAGCTATATTCCATGAGATGTCCGGGTAGTCTTAGATCCACATCATGCTTTAATTGGTACTGTTATGTTTGTTATGAATATTAATTGTCTTAAATAAAGCTGAGACTAGGGATTTTAAAGTTGCAAATTTCCTATTTAGATTTCTTATTTTTGGGAAGAATTGAGGAATACCTAATAACTCCGAGAAATCCATGTCCTCTCGCAAGTACTTCTGCGAGTGAGGTAAACTTCTTTACTCTCATGGGAGTGGGTTTTCCGCCTCGACAGTATAATAGATGCATCTATGGTTCATGTCTTTTGACCCTTGGCAGTGCACACAATATTTTGGATCGAGCCACCTCGGCATCCATCGTGCTTGATAATACTCAGAGCCCGATTACATTTTATATTATATTTATTGTTTGAGAGGTTACAATTTATTTAATGACCAAAATTTTGGAAGTTAGTAGGTGACAATTGGAGACTTTTGAATGATTATCAGCTAAAGAATCATTTACTCACTGCTTGCTATTATGTTATTATTATTATTCATTTACTCCCTGCCTATTTAGAATTTCTGTATTATATTGGTGGTCCATAGTAAGTGTCGATGTCGATCCCTCGTTACTATTTCTTCGAGGTTAGACTGTATACTTACTGGATTAATTTTGCTTATATACTCACGCTACACTTCTGCACTAATCGTACAGAATCTGAGGCTGGTGCATCTAGCAGTCAGTCAGGTGCGTATCCCCGTTACCCCTAGGCTTAGTGGTGAACTGCTCTCTGAGGCCATTCTGCAGCACCCGCATTCTCTCTTTTGTATTTACTTTCTTCCTACACTATTTCAGATAGTAGCTTTATATTTTGTATATTTTGCTAGTTGCTCATACACTTGTGACACCAGATCCTGGAAACATGCTAGTAGACGCTTTATGGCTATTGAGCATTTATTTTACTGCATTTGCTCTCTCATTAGTGTTTGTAATGACCTGACCGGTTGTTTTGCATATCAGGACCCTGTTCCCCTAAATGTGACTTCTCGAAGTGGCTTATTATGATTTATGACTTGCGGGGACGGGTGGTTCGGGATTCGGAAGTGTTTGGAGTAATGTATGAACACTTGGTTCCTTAAGGTTGGCCTTTACGGCCAAGTTTGACTTCGTTCAACATTTTGAGTAAACAACCTCAAAATCGAGTTTCGACTGTTCTGGTAGCTTCGTATAATGATTTCGGACTTGGCTGTATGTTCGTAATGGGTTTTGGATGATCCGGGGGTTTTTTGGCGCCCAATATCAAAATTTGAGTTTCCTTAAGTTTGAAATTTGGCTTGGAATGTGTTTTTGTGTTTTTGTGTTATCGTGGTCCGATCGGAATTTCGAGATCGAGAATAGTTCTGTTATGTCATTTATGACTTGCTTGCACAATTTGGTGTCATTCCGAGTAGTATAGGTCTGTTCGGCGCATTGAAAACGAATTCTAGAACTTCAAGTTCAAAGTTTGATTCAATTTGGTTTTGGGTAGAATTCTTAGTTTCGTTGTTGTTTCTCACGTTCCAAACAGTAGAACGAGTCTGTATCATGAATACAGATCTGCTAGTGCCTTTGGATGGGGTTCCGAGGGGCTCGGGTGAGTTTCGGACCCCTCAGAGTTAAATTCAAAACACTAGATTTTCACTTACTGGTTTCCTTCAGTGCGATCGCAGGTGCATAAATGCGATCGCATAGAAAGAGTTGGTAGGGTGTGGGAAAATGCCCTGTGCGATTGCATGGGCCTGTTTGCGTTCGCACAGGGGTGATTTGTGGCCTGGCCCAGTTTTGTTCTCCGCATTCGCACCCCCTCCCCCGCAATGGCACACTCCTAGCCCAATTGCTCTCCGCGATGACAAGTCTCCTTCTGTGATCTCACAGTAGACTTTCAAGGGGGCTCTTGGCCGTTTACTTCTGTGATTGCACAGCCCCAGCTACGATCGCACAAAAGGGGCAGCTGGGCAGTGTTAGTTTTAAACGGGACATAGTCCCATTTTAGCCATTTTTCTTCACTTGTGGCGATTTTGGGAACTATTAAAGAGGAGATTTCACCTAGAAACTGAGAGGTAAGTGATTCCTACTATAACTTAAGTTGAATACTTGGATTGTTAGGTAGATTAACACACTAATTAGTGGAAAATCTTGGGTTAGGGTGAAAAATGTAGGTTTTATGGAAAATGGGAGAATTACCAAGAAATTTTCCATGGAAATATACAAAAACCTATATATTAATGATCCTTAGGTTATGGGTAAGTGTTTCTTTCAAAAATTTCCTTAATCCGAGCATGTGGGCCCGGGGGTGTATTTTGAGATATTGCATAGTAGGCTAAATTGGTTAATTAAATAGGGAAATTCCATACTTTTGAACATAAATTGATGTATTTATGTAACATTTTCCTAGTTACGAGACCTTGGGTGACGAGTTTGGCGTTTCGGGCACGTTCTTGACCCAGAAAGTAGGTTCGACACGAGGTGAGTCTCCTTTCTAACTTTCTAAGAGGGAATTGTCCCCATAGGTGATTATAAATAATTGCATGTCCTTATTTTCAGGGCTATGCACGCACAAAGTGACGAGAGTCTGCTTATTGATGCGAGACTAAATTGCATAGTTTAACATGTGATATACCTTACATTTTATGCGCATTAATGATAAAATTACACTTGTTATGTGCTTAATGGAGTTTATTTCATGTGTAGGTGAAGTGGAGATGGAAACGGAGCTAAAAGGATGCAAATACGTCGAAACATACGCGAAAGGAGACACCCGGGCGATAGCCGGGCGACAAAGCCAAACAGCCAGCCCTACCTGGCGTTAGCCAGGCGTTAGGGCTGAAACGCCAGCCCTACCTTGGCGTTAGCCAGGCGTTAGGGCTGAAACGTCAGCCCTTGCCTGGTGTTAGCCACCAAACGCCAGGGTCCCCAGTCGGCCCGAAATCGTGTTTTGACGGGTTTAAGTGTTTCCCAAGTGAAATAGAAGTCTCCTACACGGTTAG
>ML339142.1:0-38499 GCA_005239505.1 Nicotiana paniculata | reverse complement strand
TTCGGTCGGCAGTGGAAAATAGGCTATCGGGGTCGGAATGGAATTCTGACAGTTGGAACAGGTCCGTAATGTCATTTTGGATATGCGTGCAAAATTTAAGGTCAATCGGATTTGTTTTGGATAGTTTTGTCATCGTTGGTGGATTTTAGAAATTTCAAAGTTCTTAGGCTTGAATCCGATGTAAATTTGGTGTTTTGATGTTAGTTTTGGTGTTTTGAGAGTGCAACTAAGTTTGAATGATGTTATGGGATATGTTGGTAGGCTTGGTTGGGGTTCCGAAGGGCTCGGGATTGATTTCGGTTGGTTAACGTGCATTTTTGGACTTAAAGAAAGAGCTGGTTTTCTAGTTTTTGTGCAGCAGAGATTTGCAATTCACGATCGCATGGCAAAGGCTGCGATCGCATAGAACACTCTGAGGGCTAGGAAAAATTATGCATCGCGATTGCATGAATCGGGGTGCGATCACGTAGGTTTGGAAGAAGGTGAAGTTCGATCGCGTGGGCTAGGTCGCGATCGCGTAGGGTCATGACAGACGCGTGGGGGTGAGGTCAATTGGTCTTCGCGATCGCGTGCGTCTGGTTGCGATCGCGTGGGGTTGAGCCGCTGTGAAGCGCGGTCGCGTGGCTTATGCCGCAATCACAATGAGTAAAGTGGGGGCCAGGGAATTTTGTTCTTCGCGATCGTGTGAAGACTTCCGCGATCGCAGTGAAGAAATAGTTGCGCAGTTATAAAATAAACCCTCCGCGACTTAAACCTTTTTTACACCATTTTGTACGGACAGAGAGCTTTGGGGGCGATATTTGAAGAGAAAAATCAGTGTTCTTCATAGAGGTAAGTGTTTTTGACCTTAAAACTCATTTATGGATGATTATAGAACATAATATCAGTGTTAAATTTACGAAAATCAGTAGAAA
This sequence comes from Nicotiana paniculata, assembly GCA_005239505.1. NCBI lineage: Eukaryota > Viridiplantae > Streptophyta > Magnoliopsida > Solanales > Solanaceae > Nicotiana > Nicotiana paniculata. Next base: position 37,585 of record ML339142.1, on the reverse strand, counting down.
AGGTGGGTTTAGGGCTTGAGATTATGAGACCTTTAGGGATTGGTTTGAGGGGTCAAACGAACTCCAATTTTAGCGTTCTTTATATGTACGGACTTGTGAGATTATGAAGAACAATTTTGTATAAAAAATTTTGTGTTTCGGCGGGCCCGGCGGTCGGGTTTTGACCAATTTCGAGTTTTTGAGCTAAATTTGATATTTTTCAATTGGGATTTATTCCTTAAGCATAATTTGATGATAACAATCTGAACTTGGTATATTTGGAGCCTTCGAAAGTTGATACGAGAGGCAAGCGTGTTGCAGAATAGTTTCCGGACTAGTTTTGAGGTAAGTAATTGTCTTTAAATCCTATCCTGAGGGTATGAAACCACGGACTATGCACCCTTTCACGGGTTTTGGAATGCAAAGATTAGAAATTCGGAAATATATTCCCTATTTAGGCAACTATTGAGTAACAAAATCGATTTTTAAGCCTATGCCTAATGGTATTGATATATTTTGATATGATTTGGGTTGTAAGCCAGGTTTGGGGCCTAGTGCCGATCTATTTACCCCTTGGGGGCTGTTTTTACTATTTTCCCTCACTTGATATGTTATGATTTTCACTCAGTTTTTTCTTGATAATTGTTTTGACACTTAGAGTATTTTGAAACTATTTCTTGAAAATGAAACAATGCTTTATGTCGAGAACCCGGTATATTTATGGCCTGAAGGGAAAATTGAGAGTGTTTGACTGAGTGAGGCTGCGGGCCTATATTGTGAGGATTCTATGATATGAGTGAGGATGCGGGCCTATTTGTGAGTGATTTATGCCATGATGTGGTTTTTTATAGCGCTTGGGCTGTAGGAGCCCCTCCGGAGTCTTTACACACCCCTAGTGAGCGCAGGTACCTAATAAGTGATGTTCGCGGGGCTTATGGTGAGTGATTGTGAGGATGCCTGATGGGATGATACTGATTGACTGTGAGGATGCCTGATGGGCTGTTACTGAGTGACTGTGAGGATGCCTTATGGGCTGATATTGAGTGATGGTGAGGATGCCTGATGGGCAATGGTTACGATAAATGATTTTAGCCCGAGGGGCAGTTTTATGAAGAATTTTTACTAAGTTTCCGAACTATGATTTACTTCGATTTGAAACTGGTGTTACTGAGATATACTGATATTACACTTGTTTTCAAAGGATTTCTGGAAACTGATTTCGAACTTATTAATTGTTGAATACTACATGGTGATATGGTGTTTTACTGGTTTTGTGGAATTGTGTATCTGTACTGTGTGTTTTGAAATTCTTAGACTGTGATTTATTTTCATTACTACTGAGTTAGCGTACTCATCATTACTCCATGTGCCTCTGTGCACAGATCCAGGTGACGGCCCGGAGCAGTAGCTGTCTTAGTTCGTTAGCAGCAAATACGGGATTTTGAGGTAGCTGTCCAGCGTCCACAGCTTCTCCATTTCCCTTCTTATTTAGTTTTAGACTTTGATCTTGAGACATATATTATAGTATTATCAGAGTTAGATCTATTTATTGTTAGATGCTCATGATTATTGACTCCAGCCTTGGGAGGTTTTGTTTAGAGTTGTTAAACTATTATTGGGACACTAAGACTTAATTCCATTATTCTATGTTATGGTTGCTGCTTAATATTAAATTGTGAACTTTTATATTTGAACAAATGCGTAGTAAGATGATGTTGGCTAGCCTAGTTCCACGATATGCGCCATCACAGCCGGTTAGGATTTGGGGTCGTGATATATGAAACAATTACAATTTTGGCAGATTATTTACTAACTAATTCTTTGGTTGGCAGGGTAGTGGGGCTGGACCTAGTTCAAAAAAGAGTAAAGTTGTGGACAATACCCCCACATTGACATCTTCATAATATGAAACACAAGAGTTTGGTAAAGTATTCTTTGAAACTGAAGTGGGAACACAACAGTCACAACAGTCAGTATTTAGCACTCAAGCTATAACACAAGAGTTCAGTAGTTATGGACCTGATGTTGGAGATGATGAAGACCCAACAATTAGGTTGATGATTATATCTGAGACTGACACAAGACTACCCATGAGGAAGGTACAGATGAATGCAAGTGGTACAAGAAGAATCCAGTTTACTGGAGATGAAACAGGTGCAGCAACACTAATGAACCTGCCTTATTCACCCACAAAGGCTACTTGGAATAGAAAACCAGCAATTACTTCAAGCCAACTTCAAGCAGAAGTTAGAAAAAAGAAGTAGAAAATGAAGGAAAGGAGGGTCCAAGGAGAACAAGTAGATGAATGAAAGCTAGTTTACTGTGTTTGTAATTAGCACTAGCAGCTAGACTGTTTAAAGTACTATTTTTGTAATTAGCACTAGCAGCTAGACTGTTTAAAGTACTATTTTTTGTAATTAGCACTAGAATCTAACCTACTATTTTTTGTAATGTTCAGTTAACCAAAATATTGTGTGAATATAGTTTGAACAGTTTTTGTAATATAGTTTTTGAAATTGCTGAATGTCCAGTTTTTGTAGTTTGGTTTAGCTTCAATTATGTGCAGTTTTTAGTGTACAGTTTTTATGTGCAGTTTTGTTTAGCTTCAATTATGTGCAATTATGCAGTTAGAATGTACAGTTTTTATGTGAATTTTCAACAGTTTGGTTTTTATGTGCATTTTGAACAGTTTGGTTTAGCTTCAATTTGTACGTTTGAATACAGTTTGGTATCAGCCATATGGATCAGTCATATGGATCTACCATGACTTCTGTGGTTTAGTTTTATTGGTTTGATGCATCTAGGTATGTGCATTAGCTTTAGATTGTCTCATCTACACTTGACATACAATACATATTAGTCTTATATCTGCTTTACTAAGTCTAGCTGATACTAACACACTGCTATGCAGTGTGGTGAACAATTTTAATTATGTTTTATTACATAGATTATTACACGATTCGGAAATATTGGAGACAAGTTCACAACATAGACTATTACATGATTCGGGAAGATTGGAGACAAGTTCACAACATAGACTATTACATCAAGTAAAAATTACATGAAGTAAAAATTACATAGCACAAACATATACCTAACAAAAGTCCAAACTATAGAATTCTAAGCAATGATCATTACATGGATCATTTGGTAGCCCATGCTGCCATGAACACAATAAGGCAAGCGAACAACCAAATCAAGAATATCGACTACCGGAATACTTTTCCCCTCAACTCCACAATCTTCAAGTTATCCTCAATAGCAGAGGCTTCAAGTGCATCCAATCTTTCCCTCAACTCTGTTATCGTTGCAGCATCAATAACAGCAGAAGCTTCTAAATCATCTATCTTTTTCAACAACCTATTTCTTTAAATTTCAAAAGCTTTCAATTTTCTCTTTTGACTGCTAATGACGATTACAGCTCGAGACGGATATTCAACATCGTCCCATTCCAAATACCCATAGCCTTATTTCTGCCAAGTAATTATACAATAAAATCATCGATGATGTTCCGATAAAAATAAAACATTACACAATAAAATTGTGAATTGCATTATGTAAATTATACTTACTTCAGGCAATGGACACTTGTAAAAATGTCTCCCACAGTTCATAGGAGTTGTCGCCGTAAGATGATGCACTACAAATCCACAACAACACTTCCTCTTTGAGTCAATTGAGCCTCTTGACCCAGCAGACATTTTGAACTATTTAACAATAAAAAGTTACTTTGGGGGAGACGTAAAATGAAGCGCTAGAGAGCTAGGGTTACAATTTCAGAATGATAAGGGATAAATTAAATTTAAATGGAGGTTTTAGGGTAGCTGATTTGGGTAAGACGACTGGAGAAAAAGGGATTTGGTATGAAGGGTTTGGTTTAGGTTGGGTTAATGATTTGGGTAAGTTTTAACTGGGTGGGGTTTGGGTAAATGGACATAACCAAGGTTAAAATCAAGTGGGGCGTGGGTTAATTCGGACCAATAACGACAGGACACATGGAAATGTGGGTGTTATAAATATTTTTTTTAAAAATTGAGTCATAGTCAAATAATGGAATAGATGGGCCAAATGTGTAACGGTAGTGGCATGGATATAGAAAGTTTTTAATGGATGGCATGGATAGACCATTTCTGAAAGTTGAGTGGTATTTTTAGGCCTTTTTCATTTTATTATTTCAATTTTGAATCCAAGCTTTCCTTTGTGTAACCCCTTTTCTAAATCCTTTTGCTTCCCTCTTATTTTCTTTTTCTCGAGCAAATCTTGTTACATGATTCTAATATAGTTTTCTATAACTTAGATACACATTCAAGGTTTTTTTTTTACAACGATGGTGTTTGAATCAACTTGCACGCATTTTCATTCACGATTAATTCATCGAGTAGCTACTAATTCCCACCAACAGACATATATTAGATAACTATCCTAAAAGCTAAGAATAAATATGTTTACCTTGAAAATGGTTTCAATAATTATATTTGATTTGTGGTTCTAAAAATACATGATTTATTCCAATACTAGTTAAGAATTAAGAAGCAATGAATGTAAGCAAAGAAAATGAGACGAGCAAACCAGAGTTGTCACAAGGTTGGGCCTCGAGCTTACTGGATACGGGGCCTCAAGGTCGAATAATAGCAACAAATGAAAGACAATATATGAAGAACAATAAACAAGGGGGCAATAAAGTTGAGAGACAGTGTTGAGCACGAAAAAAGTTGAGAATGTTCTATTGCAGTCAATATGCTCTCCTTTACAAAATGATAGGGATCCCCTTTATATAGTAGGAGAGAATCCCAATATAGTACATCCCTAATTATGACAAGGAAATACTATTGGTACAGCTGTATCACGACTCAGTATGGACTTGTACTATTTCTTGCAGACCTTATCAGTTCTAACCACGTGTCCTTGGGAATTTTCCCTCCTTTCTACGATGGTCATCGATTTTACGATGCCTCGAGGTCTGCTGTGACGACTTCGACATACTCTCTCGAGGTATGCACTCTGAGGTCAAACTTCAAATTTCCTTTCGAGCCTTTCCAGATAGGGCTTGGAATGCCATAGAGATCCCGATACCGGAGTCCCCGGCATCGACCGTATACAGATAGTCCCCGTGTTTATTAGAATGAAGTGATGAGAAATGGTTTTTAATTATTGGCTCTTCGATATTCCCTCGTGACGTCAGTCACGTGAGGTCAGCAATTGATGTGACAGAAAGGTCATGCAGAGGTCATGTCAACACGTTTCTCAAAAATTCCGTGAATCTCTATTGACCGCCCTTTCAACTTCTCCAATACGCTTAGAGGACCCCTATAAATATTCCAATCCTTCACCTTCATATTTCTATTCTTTATAGCTTCTTTAAATCCTCATTAACAGTTTTCTGCTTTCATCCCTTTTCTGTACTCGTTTCTTCGTCGATTTCTTCTTCTTATTTTGAAACTTCACCATGGTTATGGAAAAAACTCCTAAGACAGTCCCTCAAAAAGAGAACGCTCGTCTAAGAGCGAAACGGTAGTTTCCCCTCGTGTTGAGGAGTGCCTCCCCGGACCCTGTGAAACGTCATCTGATTTTAAGGTTGATAAGTCTTCTTCGGTAGCGGGCCGATGCGAGCCCAAGTCTCGATATGTTAGTCTAGTCACCGATGTTGAAAAGGCGAAGGTTGATTGTCATTGGGATAAGGCGGTGCAAGTGGAGATCCCTTAATCTGAAGGAGATATAACTATCTATAGAGCTGGTTGGGCCATTCCTTGGTGGAGAGAAATTAACTGGAAGATATTCATTCGTGTCGCAGATAAATTTCGATGTTGGGAAATACTTCACCAATTCTTCTTTTCCCTGAATCCGAGTCCAAGTAACTTCACATATATGTTATATTTTAGGCAAAAATTCCCGTGGGAGTCTTAATATCCTCCCACTTGAAGTTCTTGAGTGCTTTCCTAATTTCAGAGGCAACGCACCTTGTCGTGAAATGGCAAAAGCATAGCCCAAACTGTTCTCGTTCCGGAAATCCATTGACAGCTGGTTGTGAGACGTCGAAAAATACTTCGACGGGGATGGGCACCGTCTAAAAGATGCTACTGATTCTCAGAAGGAGTTGAGGGGGGATTTCAATCGAGGGAGAAAAAGCAACGAATATGACTGATGTAGATCCCGGAGAAAACCCTTGGGGATTTTTATGCTAAGGGTTTCGATCTCTTGGAGGAGATAGAACAGGTCAAGGCGGATGAGTTTGACGCCAAGTTCCTCGTTTCTTCCGATGATGAAGCCGATGCTAGAGACAAAGAATAAAAGGTTGGTGAGGGAGCTGGTCCCCAGGGAGTTTATGAAGACATAGTCCCCGAGGGGAAAAGACTAAGTCCCCGAAGATAGACTAGGTGTTTCTTTCTTGATTTTTGTAAAGGGCTCCTTGTGGGAGGGTTGTAGATGTGACTTTGTATTATTTTTTATTAAGAAACTTTTCATCTTGTCGTCATCTTTGATTTTTTTTGCTTGTCGATGATCAGTTTGGTGTGTTGGACTCGGAATATAAAAACCCTTAGGTTTGTGTGTTCGATGATCGATCGACAGTAAGTGACCATCTAATATCTGATCTTCGGACTGAGCTTTAGCTCTGGACCTTCGAGTCCGAACTTAGATGGGATCTCGAGCACAACGTGCTTTGGCTTTTAAGTCGTTAGGTGTCGACCCCTAGTTTTTAAAACTTTGGCCCTTAGACTCTTTAGGTTAGGTCAATTTGACCTATAATATGGCTATAATTTTTCCCCCATTCTGGCTAAAGACTTTTAAAGTTTTGTCGTCTGAATCTTTGACGGATCAACTAGGAACCTCGATTATAAGTCGATATGTGATGATAAATGAGTACCTCGTGAGGTTCTTTTGGAGGCTGATTTTTCGAAGCCTGTATGCTGAAGGCTGATTTTTTCGAAGCCTATTCATTGTTCGGAGTTGATATTATCGAGAGTAGCCTGATTAACCAGTTTTTTCAAAGTGTTTGAAGGCCTTTGGTTTTTATGGCGGAAGTCGGGCGTCGCCGAGCCGCATTAATTCGGCCGTAGCCTTTTAGTATGACCATTTTGTTTAGTCCCCAGGTGAGATGACCTCGGCCTCTATATCGAGGGTATGCCTTTTTAGGGGTCTTACAAGTTCGAATATATACAGCCTTGGCCTTAATATCGAGGTTGTTCCTTTTTAAGGTCTTATAAGTTTGAGTATGCCTCGTTGAGGTCTTACAAGTTTGAATTTTCCTCATTGAGATCTTATATATTTGATGTTGCCTCATTGAGGTCTTATAGATTCGATGTTGCCTCATTGAGGTCTTATAGATTCGATGTTTCCTCATTGAGGTCTTATAGATTCGATGTTGCCTCATTGAGGTCTTATAGATTCAATGTTGCCTCATTGAGGTCTTACAAGTTCGAGTCTTTAATGACTTGATAAGTTGACTGTCGATGATGGTCCCCGAGTGTTAGAGGGTATTTGGTCCTTGAGTCGTTTTCATGTGAAAATAGTAAACTTCTTCGAGGAACAAAGTGTTTTGATAAATAAGAATGCTTCTTCGAATACTTGATGCATGTGTACATGTTTTTTCCATCAGGGGCTCGACTACTCTACGCGGACATGGTTCGTCTGACTGTTTGGTCCATTACAGCATTCTCCTATCGAGGCCCTCTTAGGCATATTTTGATTTCTTAGAAAGAGTAACCTCCGGCGGTGATGCCCCCCAGTATTCAAGGTTGATTGAAAAAATAAGCCTTTAATACTTGTTGAGTTTTCCTTAGGTAGAATATTGGTGTTGCCTCGTTAAAAACCTCGCCGGTAAAACCTATTTGGGATAAAACCCGATCTAAGGTAAAAAGAGTGCAACACATGCTTTAAAACCCAAGGTCTTCAAGATGAAGGGTGCTTCGACTCTTCTCGATCGAACACCTGCAATAAGTTAGTACGAAACATAAATGAAAAGGGAGAAGGTTATACCTTAGCAATAATAGCGTTTGAGCATTGATATGTTCCAATTGCTTGGTAATTGTTCGCCTTCCATGGTGCCAAGTTTGTAGGACCCTTTGCCTACTACTCTGAGGACGCGGTACGGTCCTTCCCAACTAGGGCCTATCTTCCATTCATTTGGGTTTCGAGTGTTGAGAGTGACTTTCCTTAGGACTAAGTCCCCAACTCTAAAGTATCGCAGGTTTGTTCTCCTGTTATAGTACCTTTCGATCCTTTGTTTTTGGGCGGCCATTCGGACCAGTGCGGCCTCTCGCTTTTCATCTAGTAGCTCGAGGGCAGTAGTCATGGCCTCGTTGTTCGAGTCCTCAGTGGCATGTTGAAATCTGGCGCTCGGTTCCCCGACCTCAACCGGTATCAAAGCCTCGGACTCGTATACTAAAGAGAATGGGGTTTCTCATGTGCTTGACTTCAAAGTTGTTCGATATGCCCATAGTACTTCAGGAAACACTTCTCTCCATTTCCCCTTCGCATATTCTAGCCTCTTCTTCAAGTTTTGAATGATGGTCTTGTCTGTGGACTCGGCTTGACCATTTGCACTCGGATGGTAAGGCGTCAAAAGTATTCTTTTGATTTTATGATCTTTGAGGAATTTCGTCATCTTGCTGCCAATGAACTGCTTCCCATTATCACATGCGATCTCGGAGGGGATCCCGAATCGGCATATGATGTGGTCTAAAATGAAGTCAATGACTTCTTTTTCTCTTATTTTCTCGAAGGCCTGTGCTTCCACCCATTTCAATAAATAGTCAGTCATAAATAAAATAAATTTGGCTTTACCTGGCGCTGTAGGTAGGGGGCCGACGATGTCCATTCCCCATTTCATGAACGGCCACGGGGATAAGACTGAGTGTAATTCTTCACCGGGTTGGTGAATCATTGGTGTGAATCTTTGACATTTTTCACATCTTCGAACAAATTCCTTGATGTCATTTTCCATGTTATCCCAATAGTAGCATGCTCTAATCACCTTTCAAAATAGAGAATCGGCACCGGAGTGATTTTCACAAGTGCCTTCATGGATTTCTCGAAGCACGTAGACGGTGTCCTCTGGTACTAAACACACTACTAGAGGCCCGTCGAATGTCCTTCTATATAGTGTTCCGTTCTCGTCGAGTGAAAAATGGGCTACTTTGGCTCGAAGGGCCCTTGATTCTTTTGGGTCTGTGGGAAGCTTCCCATTTCTCAAATAGTCGATGTATTTGTTCCTCCAATCCCATGTTAGATTTGTTGAGTTGATCTCAGCATGCCCTTCTTCAATTACCGATTTGGATAGTTGCACAATGGACCCCCGGGAGTATGTCATCTTCTTCAATTGACGATCCAAGGTTTGCGAGTGCATCGGCCTCGCTGTTCTGTTCCCGAGGTACATGGACCAGAGTCTATTCTTTGAAGCGATGCAATGTCACTTGAAGTTTGTCTAAGTATCTTTGCATCCTATCTTCCCGAATCTCGATGCTCCCATTTACTTGGTTTACTACCAGAAGGTAGTCACATTTTGTTTCAATTACTTCTACTCCTAGGCCCTTGGCCAGCTCGAGACCTGTAATCATAGCCTCATACTCGGCTTCATTGTTAGTCAATTTTGAAGTTTTTATGGATTGTCTAATTATGCTGCCCGTAGGTGGTTTCAGAACTACGCCGAGTACGGACTCTCTCATGTTTGAGGCACCGTTAGTAAAGAGAGTCCATACCCCTAATGATGTGCCCATTTTTAGCAAGAGTTCTTTCTCTACCTCGGGCACGAGGGCAGGCGTAAAGTCGGCCACGAAGTCCGCCAAAATTTGAGACTTGATAGACGATCGGGGTTAGTACTCGATATCGTACCCCCCGAGTTCAATGGTCCATTTGGCCAATCGGCTCGATAACTCGGGATTATGCAAGATGTTTCGAAGAGGGTATGTTGTTAAAACACATATACGATGGCATTGAAAATAAGGTCTCAATTTCCGAGATGCACTTATTAATGCAAGAGCTAATTTTTCTAAGTGCAGATACTTGGTTTCAGCATCTCCTAAGGTCCGACTTACGTAATAGACAGGGAATTGCGTACCTTGTTCTTCTCGAACCAACATACCACTTACCTCTATCTCGGATACGGCCAAATATAAGTATAGTGTTTCACCCTCCTTCGGTGTATGGAGCAGAGGTGGGCTTGAGAGATACCGCTTTAATTCTTCTAAGGCATGTTGGCATTCTGGGGTCCACCCGAAATTGTTTTTCTTTTTGAGTAGGGAGAAGAAGCGGTGACTCCGATCTGATGACCTCGAGATGAATCGGCCTAAGGCTGCTATCCGCCCGGTCAACCGTTGTACCGCTTTCACGTTGTTTACCACGGTGATTTCCTTGATGGCCTTGATTTTTTCGGGATTGATCTCGATTCCCCGGTTCGATACCATGAAGCCCAAAAATTTGCCCGATTCGACTTTGAAGGCACACTTCTCGGGGTTAAGCTTCATGTTGTATCTTCTAAGGATATCGAATGTTTCCTGCAAATGAGTCAAATGTTCCTCTGCGCGCAGGGACTTAACTAGCATGTCATCAATGTAAACTTCCATAGATTTGCCTATTTGATGTTCGAACATCTTATTAACTAGGTGTTGATATGTGGCTCCTACGTTTTTTAGCCCGAAGGTAATTACATTATAACAATATGTACCATACTTCGTGATGAACGAAGTCTTTTCCTGGTCTTCCGGGTTCATTTGGATTTGATTATACTCGGAGTAGGCGTCAATAAATGTAAGGAACTCGTGGCCATCCGTGGCATCGATCAAGCGATCGATGTTGGGAAATGGGAATGAGTCCTTAGGGCATGCTTTATTCAGGTCTTTGTAATCTACGCACATTCTCAATTTATTTCCCTTTTTGGGGACTACCACTACATTAACTAACCATTCGGGGTATTTCACCTCCCTGATGGATCCTATTTTGAGAAGTTTCGTTACCTCATCTTTGATGAATGCATGCTTTACCTCGGACTGAGGCCTCCTTTTTTGCTTCACCGGTTTGAAACTGGGGTCGACACTTAGTCGATGGGTGGTTACTCCCGGAAGGATCCCTGTCATGTCTAAATGGGACCAAGCAAAGAAATCAATGTTATTAACAAGAAATTGAACGAGTTGTCTCCTGAGTTCGGGGGTTAATCCCGTTCCCAGGTATACCTTTCGATCTGGAAAGTGTTTGATCAAAACGGCATGTTCAAGCTCTTCGACCGTCGACTTTGTTGCACCCGACTCTTCGGGGGCAACGAAGGCTCGAGGAATGATGAAGTCTTCCTCATCATCTTTGATCAACTTCTCACAGACTGCCTGTCCCTCGGGGATCTGCTTGTCTTTTGACTTCTCCGAAGTGGAAAGTGTCGATGTTGGAATCATGTCATGAACCGCGAACATCTCCTTTGATGCACGATTCTCCCCATACACCATTTATACACCATCCTTTGTTGGGAACTTCATCATTTGATGAAGAGTTGATGGCACTGCCCTTATGCTATGTATCCATGGCCTCCCAAGTAAGACATTGTACCTCATGTCACCTTCGATGACATGAAACTTGGTATCTTGAATTGTACCGGCCATTTTTACTGGGAGGATGATTTCCCCCCTCGTTGTCTCACTTTCCATGTTGAATCCATTGAGGACTCAAGAGGTGGGTACGATTTGATCGAGTAGTCCGAGCTGCTCCACTACCCTTAACCTAATTATATTGGCAGAGCTACCTGGATCCACGAGCACACGTTTAATTTGAACTTTATTCAAAAGGAAAGAAATTACCAATGCATCATTATGAGGCTGAGACAAGGCCTCAGTGTCTCCTTCACTAAATGTAAGAGTGTCCTCGGGTACATAACTCCGGGTTCGTTTTTCCTTTGCGATATACTTTTGTTCATTTGAAAACAAGTCTCTGCGGGATGTCGATGCCTCCAATGATCATGTGGATGATATGTTGCGGTTCCTCCTGTTCGCCTCTTCTTTCCAAAATTGATCATTTGCTCGATCGCTGAGGAATTCTTGAAGGTGCCCTTCACTGATCAGTCGGGCTACTTCCTCTCGAAGCTTTCTACAATCCTCGGTTCTATGACCATGAATGTTGTGGTATTTGCACATTAAGTTGGGGTTCCTTCGGGAAGGATCTGACTATACGGGCTTTGGCCACCTGTGTCTCTAATCTTGCCTATGGCTGATATGATGTCCGAGGCATCGATGTTGAAGTTATATTCCGACAATTGGGGTGCCTCCATTGGTCTCGAATGCCTGTCAAATTCGGTCTTGCTCATAAGTCCTCGAGAACTCTGACCTCGATCTACTCTTCGAGCGTATCGAGGTATATTACGCCTCGAGGCATTTTTCGGTCTTCGGCATATGGCTGGTATCTTTCCTCGTTCCATTTCGACTCCCTTGCTACATTCCTTGACTTTTTTGCAAAGAGACTTCTTGGGTCTACTGATCCCGAGGGGACTCCTAATTGGTCGTCCTCGACCCTGATCTTCGATTGACACCTGTTATGCACATCCACCCAAGTCACGGCGAGATACTCGATCAAATTTTGCTTCAGCTGCTTCAAAGCTATTGAGCTTTGTTCATTCAAGCCTTGAGTGAAGGCTTGTACCGCCCAGTCATCGGAGACTGGTGGTAATTCCATTTGTTCCATCTGAAAGCGGAATACAAACTCCCTTAGCATCTTGTTCTCTCTCTGTTTAATTTTGAAGACATCGGACTTCCTCGTAGTGACCTTAATGGCACCAGCATGTGCCTTCACAAAAGAGTCTGCCAACATGGAAAACAAATCTATTGAGTTCGAGGGGAGGTTATGATACCACATCATAGCCCCTTTGGAAAGTGTTTCTCCAAACTTCTTCAACAAGACGGACTCGATGTCGTCGTCTTTTAAGTCATTCCCTTTTATATGACAAGTATAGGTGGTAATATTTTCATTAATAGGATCTGTGGTCCCGTTGTACTTTGGGATATTGGGCATCCTGAACTTCTTCGGAATGGGCTTCGGAGCCGCGCTCGACGGAAATGGTTTCTGCACAAACTTCTTTGAATCGACCCCCTTCAAAATCGGAGGTGCGCCCGGGATCTGATCAACCCTTGAGTTGTAGTTTTCTACTTTTTTTCATTGGCCTCTATCTTCTTTTCTCCTGATTCAATCCTTTTGGTGAGGTCCTCGAGCATTTTCATAATAGCGGGGTTTGTGCCTGACCCATTGGTACTCGGTCTTTCTGGTGCTTGCTCAACTCGAGGAGCTGTTTTCGGTCCCGCTGTGCTCGGGGGTTTTTGTTGACTGTGTAATTGAGCAATGGCAACTTGTTGTGCCTTCAACATTTCGAAATGATTTGTAGGCTGACTTCATTTCGAGCATGTGTTGTTTGTGCGTCAGGTTGGACTTCTCTTTGCAGGCTTCCCCTGACATCCGTACCCAAATCAGTTCTTATAGCAATATGCGAGCCAACGTCAACTGGGTTGGGAATAGATGCTACTCCGGGGTTGAGCGATGGCACACCCACTGCTGAAGCTGCTGCATTATTTTTCCTGTGGAAACCGAGGTCATTGTTGCTATGCACTGGTGCGTTAGCTGAGTTTGACATGTTTTAGCCTGAAATCAAAAAATCTTGGACAAGAAATGTGAAGAATAACGTCTGTTATCAGAAAATTAGCACCAAAAAAATCACTATTATTTTTATCCTCATGGTGGGCGCCAAACTGTTTACCTTGAAAATGGTTTCAATAATTATATTTGATTTGTGGTTCTAAAAATACGTGATTTATTCCAATACTAGTTAATAATTAAGAAGCAATGAATGTAAGGGAAAAAAAATGAGACAAGCAAATCAGAGTTGTCACAAGGTTGGGGCCTCGAGCTTACTGGAAATGGGGCCTCAAGGTCGAATAATAGCAACAAATAGAAGACAATAAATGAAGAACAATAAACAAGGGGCAATAAAGCTGAGAGACGGTGTTGAGCACGAAAAAAGCTGAGAATGTCTTATTGCAGTCAATATGTTCTCCTTTACAAAATGATAGGGATCCCCTTTATATAGGAAGAGAGAATCCCAACATAATACATCCCTAATTATGTCAAGGAATTACTATTGGTACAGCTATATCACGACTCCGTATGGACTTGTACTATTTCTTGGAGACCTTATCAGTTCTAACCACGTGTCCTTGGAAATTTTCCTGTCTTTCCATGACGGTCATCGATTTTATGATGTCTGGAAGTCTACTGTGACGACTTTGACATACTCTCTCGAGGTATGCACTCCGAGGTCGAACTTCAGATTTCCCTTCGAGCCTTTCGAGATCGGGCTTGGAATGCCATAGAGATCCCGATACCGGAGTCCCCGGTATCAACTGTATACAAAATACATTTCTGTATGTTATATAATCTATCGAAACAGCCAATTTATCCCCGAGGGTAGGGGCAAGGTTTATGTATACACTATTCTTCCCAAGCCCCAGTTGAGGGATTATACTGGGTTGTTGTTGTTGTATGTTATATAATTTTTATACACTTTTACGACTATAGGATGCAAATAGTTTCGCTTGCGGGCTAAAAGTGATCTTCGCCCGAATTCATCAGTAACCAATTTCCAACAACATACTATAACTAATGCACACTGCTGAATATTTAGCAATAAATACCGCAACATCAAGAGATAAAATAGAGGCAGAATCTTAAACTCAGTAGCATTATTTCACATGATAAAAGATATATGAACAAAACAAAACTGGTAGTCTCAAGGAAGCCATAGCCTTTCTTAACCTATACACTTTTGCTATTACATTCTTATTGAATGAATTATGGATGCTCAAAAAGGTCTGCAAAAAAAAGAGTTCTAGAATTATTGACAGCATATATATTCAACCAAAAAATTTCCAAAAACTGACTAGACTTCCATTGACTACCAGTGAATACTGAGTAGTAAACCAGCGCAAAATTGATCATCTTCCATTATACCACATGTACTCCAGTTTGAACATTAATATCTAAGAGCTTCCCTCTTCCCATAGTGAAACCTTTGGTTCCATCTGGCATTCTTGGTCCTTTTGTTGCCTGTTTTATAGGTGCTTCAAATGGACCTGCAATGCTGTTTTGTGGAGACGAGGCAAGTAGGCCGCGACCATTGAACATTTGATTTCTTTGTCGTGCTCTCACACGGCCTTTACCCCATGTTTTCTTTGTTGCTAAAGTCTCTTTGACCTAACAATAAGGGGATGAATCGAGAGAAATTTGTATCAGAGCTCTAGATTGCATATTTTAGAATATGGTTGTCAATGATAGGATATTGATGAATACTCCAAAACCAAAAACATCATATCAAAAGAGAAAATAACCTATGTTTGGTTTACTCATGACCATACGTACATTATTATCCACTATTTCCGAGTGATTAGTGTGATTTGAGTCATCTGTCAATTCAGAAGCTAACCAATCTTCATCATCAAAACAGCCATCAAATGCTGACTTCCTGCTCTTTAGAACAGACTTTGGCTGCAAATGTGACAACATTCTTAAGAAAAATATACCAAAAAATGAAACATGAGCATACAAAAGCACAAGTATATATGACAAGAAGTAGTTAAAGGAGATATTAAATGGTCATGTTCATAGAAATCTTTAAGTGATAGATATCATTTTAATGATTTTAAGACTATGTACAAATTGTAGATGAATCAAACATATTCAGATCAAATAAGTTGCAGTGAAAGAAAAAAAACGAATGCACTTATAGTGAGCTGAGATCCGAATGATTCAGATCCAGACCCCCGTTAAGTGAAAGCAAACAGGGTTGAAATAAGACTTACTGAACGTCTGAGCAGCAACTTCACTCGTAGGCCTTTTCTCCAGTTCCTCTCATCATTCAGCTTCTCTGCCTGATTAGGTTAACGCAACGAATAGTTTTAGATGATCCAATAATGTGGCTTTAACTAAAACAATGATGTTAAAAAAATGAAATGAACCACAAATATAATGGCATACTGCTTTCTCAGCTGCTTCTGGATGCTCAAACTCGATCAGTGCGTGGAGCTTTGGAGCAAAAAAAACAATAAGACAGTAAAACAGAATGAATTAGATCCCTATTTAAAGGTTCAGTGTATGCTTTTTGAAACACAGAACAATTCAGTTTTGTGTAGTTAATACCTTACTGCTGATGCCCAAGTCTCCTCGAGTTCGGGTGTTAGGATCTTGAGGATGGCATACTCGGATTGTTTTGACACTTAAAATAAGAACAACAATGTGTCATTTCAGGAAAAAATAAATATAGACGAAGATAAAATTTGTCGATAAGATTCAAGAATATCACCTTCCAGCCACATTAAATATTTTCTCAATGTTGTGATGAGAGTGATCATCTGGTAAATGTTCAGCCATCACAGTGCGCAACTGAAAGGAAACAAATCAAAAACAGAAATAGTATTAATACTATGAATAAATCAAAAAACAAAGAACATATAGCAATATATGAGAAAAGAAGTATACCATCAATTCCTCTTTATCCTTATCAGTGAATGGGATTTTTCGTTTAACCTTCTTTCCATCGTCGCTTACAATCTTCAGAATACGATACAAAAACATATAGTCGTCAATAGATATTCAATAAGTAAAATTAAACACAGCAACTAAAATTCAATACTTACTAGCTTTGAAGAGGAGAGGAGGGCATGAGAAAGTGTTAACTGGTTGTTGGTGATGAGGGACTTGATTTTCTTTGTAGCCGAAACAGAAGAAATGGGAACTGTAGTAGTAAATTAATTAAATATAGTTCTCAAGAATTTGACAAACTGATGAAATGAAAAATCTGTAGGTTATTTATTTAACTATTTATCACTAGTACTTACCAAAGCCTTTAGGGTCCTTATTCATTTGTTTCAACAAGCTCTCATTTGCGAGCAAGCTCATGTCACTGAGTTGGTATTCAACCTATCAAATATATAAAAACTATCCGATTTTAGAAACAAAAAATCTCAGCTTGTAGACATAAACCATGCTATAAAAAATTAGAGCAGAATCTGACTATTCTTTATATAGCAGTCTGCTTATTAAGAGTCTTGTAACAGAACAAAATCTGTAGTTGCATTTACCAAAGTCTAGGCTCTTATTACATACGCAAACATCCCTCGTTTAGCGATTAAGTATCAAGCTATAGGGAGCAAGTAAAGAAGGAATGGCCTGAAAAAGTTGCTCAGGTTGCAATTCCCCTTGTGCTTTAAATAGATTCAATTAAATGTGTTTTCATACTTCTTTTGAGCTACCTTTTATCCCGCGTCAAAAACTAGTTAAAACGCCATATTTGCTACTAATTGTAACCTTATTTTTCTTTTTTAATAAAGGTCCATTGAATCAAAGATGTTAATCAACGTTAAATAAAGACTGGTCAATAAGCACATAAATTGTGATATAAAGAATGGCCATTTGATCCAAATACCATTAGAAGGGAAAACAAAGAACGTTAACAAGATCAAATTGTTGAGAGCTTAATCTGATTAACGATATGGTCACACACTTCAACATGGTATCAGAGCAGACAAAATGTCTTGATTCAAAAAATAATTAGGCTCACACGCGTGTTGGTATATGAGATAGTCACGCACTTAACACAACTAAGAAGCAATACAACTCAAAAAAGTAAAACAAAAGCAAAGAGAAAAGAAGAAAAGGTGACCTGTTTGATGACTTTTAGCCTGAGTTCTTCAGGAAGGATATCTTTCTGAGACAAAGTTGAAACAAAACTTGGTTCTTGAACAAAGGAGATAGTTTCTTGATCACCCCCATATATCCAATCATTAGTAGTAGTTGTTGTTGTTGTTGTATTAACATACTGGAAATAGGGATAAATATATCCTGAAATGGGGATTGTGGCATGTGATTTCGGCACGAATTCGGGGGCTTGAACATTGAACTTGAATGATCCACCATTAACATTACAAGCAGCAGCATTGATCTGCTGCTGCTTATTGTTATTATTCTTGGCCAGCTTCTTCTTATAATCAACTTTAACAACATATTTTTCTGGAGTAGATTCTTGGACACTAGAAGCAACTTTTTCAGGTTGCATTTGTGCCATTATTAGTACTATTATAAAAACAAAAAATGGGGTGATGATCAATTCAACTCCCTGTATTCTGCCTCTTTCTTATTTTTTTTTTGTTTTTTTATTTTATTCCCCTAATTACAAGTCAATATTCTTTTGAACATGCACACAACATTTGTGTGTGTTACTATTTCATACCTTGTTTTTTTTTGGAGTTCTTTCTCACTCTCTTTTGTCTAATGGTAGAGCGAAGAAAGTTGCTTAAGTCACTCCTAAAGTTTAGTAATAAACAGTATTTGTAAAGGTTGAGATTGAAAAGAGTGAAATGAATGGTTTACTGCATTATACACCTCATGTTTTTGGAATTTTGACCAATTAGTCATAGGAATGTACTAAAATATTGAAAATATAAGAGTTGCCTCGGAATAATGTGATTCATTTATGGGAATATGAAAGATCAAATTGGAAATATGTAAAGAAATTTCATAGATTGAATTATATAAGTTCGTTAAAAAATTCTCATGCAAACTTTAAAATACCAAGACATACATTCCAAATAACATTCGTGTTCGTTAAAGCTTGTTTGGATGATTGTTATCTATTGTATTGTATCCTATTCTTAGAATTTATTTTTATTGTTACTTAAATTTTATTGTATCGTATCGTTAAATCTGTTGTTACGTAACGACGAAAAGTGTCACTTTATGGAAAGACCAATTTGGTGTGGTCGCATTGTTACTTTTTTTTTCTCTCATCTTGCCCTTCCTTATTATGAAACAATTCTATTTTATGATTTACCCTAGCTTTATATATTATAATTCTACCGCATACCTTACTTTTTTTTATAATATTATAAGTTTATTCTTCATATTGTTAGTGCATGACATCATGAAACAATATCAAACATTACAATCTATCCAAATATTTGTATACATCAAAATAATACAATACTATATATTATGAAACGACAGGTAACAACCGTCCAAACAAGTTGTTAATGTTGGACGAAACATTAGTAGTCTTGTATAAATGAGAGAAAGCCACTATTATTTATCCTGACATTTGCTCATTAAACAACCTTTGTTCAAAACCGTACTAGATTCATTTTCCCCGCAATTTTAAGAGATATTTACAAAAATAGGTTGTATTCTCTGTTTATTTTTTCTAGCTCGTATACATAGATTTATATACTATTATATGTACTAGTATCTACGAACGTATGTTACGTTAATATCATATCAATTGAAAACATACACAAGAAGAAAGAATTATTGTAAAAGTTCAATTAATATTGTGTAAAGCATCAAAAGTTCAGAAAGAATAATTAGGTGGTAAGATAAACTTGAAGAACATTCGCAAATTAATCAACAATTCAACCATAAGAAGTTTTAGTCCTTAAAATCATTGCAAACTCAGTTTCAGGGGCTTTGCCAAATGTTTTACAAAAAATTTGCTAGAAGAATTACTATGTGAAAAATTTATGAACATATTTGTAGTATCTTGAGTTTTACTGGTGGGTAATTTTTTGTAACTTTAGTAGACCATAGGTCTTCTTCTCATGTGTTAACAATCAAAAGAGACAAAAAATAAGAGATGAAATGTCTTATGAATGTTGTTTCTACTCATATAATTGATTGTGAATGGTCATTGCAATACATAAATGCTAAGTGAATGACCAACACAGGACCAAGACCTGCTCAATTTTCTGTCCTTTCTCAATTCAAATTCATTTCCAGTAGTTTCATCAACTCTTGTCAACTTTTTGTTGCAATCAACCTAATTCGCAAGGCAACCAATCCATGAAGGAAGTATCTGAAAATGAGTGATTAAATCAAGAGAAGGACCAACTAAATCGCAGTATTAATAAACCTAAAAAAGCTATGAACATAGATGAGGAAACCAACACTTCATCAACCAACACAAGCAAGGTAAGCTTCCGTGACACTCTTTTCCCTCCTCCTCCATCAATCAACCCCACCTAGAAGCAGAATTCTTGAATAACTTAACCTTAGAAGAAGAAAACTTCAACCCAACCAAACATCCCTTTTTCATACCTATTTCCACAAATGACAAACTAAGGCTATATCGTCCTTGGCAACAAGCCATAATTATCAAACTGCTAGGAAAACAATGTCCTACACAAATCTTAAGACCAAATTCAACTCACTCTGGCAACTTGATGAAACCCTACAATTAATAAATCTAGGTTATGATTTCTATCTCATCAAATTTCAAAAAATAAATAACTATAACAAAATATACCAAAATGGACCTTGGTTCATAGGGTCTCAATACCTCTCCATACGCCAATGGAAACCCAAATTCAACCCAACACTAACACACACAAATTATACAAATGTGTGGACCCGTCTACAGGAATTACCCATTGAATACTATGACTTACAAATCCTCAAAAAAAATAGCAAATTTCATTGGCACACTCATAAAAGTAGACGCATGCACATTGCAGACATCAAGAGGCCGCTATGCCAAACTTTGCATCTTAGCACTGTTGATACCCAATTTTTTTCCAAAATATTTTTTTTAATTGCATATATACCTTCAAATCATGCATCAATACCAATTGGTATTTTTCTATAATTTTTCCATATTTTTATTAATTTATCCAGCATTTTATTTTTAATAAATAATTAATAATTTGCATCACAAATGATTTCAAAAGTATTTCTTGATTTAATTTATTATTTCTGGTCCTATTAAGGCTAAATTATTCCATAAATAACCAATTTGGCACATTTTGGTTATAATAGCAATAACTTTGCAATTATAGCCCATGCATATAATTTTGTGCTATTTTTTACCAGAAATTAGTCCTTATATTTGTAAATACCAAGTAATCATTTTTAAGTTATTTTCATGCATAGGATTCATTTTTATAATTAGTAATTATTTTATAAAATTATTTTAATTAAACTTTCTTTGTATTTAAATCTACCCGACCCAGTTCTGGTTAGATCTTGGTCGTTGATCAATCAACGGTCCGGATTTAATCTTACCTTAATTAACCTAAATGAACTACCCCCCAAACCCTCATTCTCTCTTCCTCACCCGTCGTCACTCCTCTCATTCTCTCCCAAGCTCTCTCTGCCTAACCATGGCTTCCACTCGTCGGCCGTTTGCTAGCCGATAATAATGGTGGCTCCACCATCACTCCTAGCCCTAATGGCTCTCCTATGTCCGGGATTCATGCCATCTCCGAGTTCCTCAAGGGACCAATGGCCGTTCACTTACCCTCTGGGCCCGTGCTCACCATTCTCAGGCTACCATGGCTCGATCGAGTAAGATCTTTCTTTTTTCAGGCCAAACCTATGGGTTTCTAAGCCGGTCTTCTATTTCTGGGTTATTTTATAGAAAACCCTAATCTATTCTCCTGTACCTCTTGGATCTGTAACAGATCTGAGGCTTTTCTGAGCTATTTTTGTTTGTTTTATGAAAAACCTTTCGATTTCTTAAAGCGTCGCTTTATTTTCCCATTAAGGTTTCTGGAACTTTTCTTCAAAATATATTTCTGGTCTTTTTAATGTTGTTCTCTGATGTTTAAATGACTTTTTGTTAAAATTGCTTTTTAGTCATAACTTGTTATGTTAAAACCCAGTTTTAACACTATAATCCTGAGTTTGTCTTCGCCGATTTGTTCATGCGATTTGTGTGTATGCTTGTTTCTCACGAATATGTTCTGAGCCTCTGTGATTTCTACCTTATTATGCTTATTAGGGTTTCTAATTTATTTCTTCCTGCCTTTATTTTGTCTATTGACAGAAATTAGTTGTAATTTCCCCTAATCAGTACTAGTTTCTATTTGAATCCCTAATTTCCTGTGATTGATACCCTTTACTGGTTTCCAGTGATGATGTACTTTACTAATTTCTGGTTTCTAAATTATTTTTTCTTGCCTTATTATGTGGTTGACTATATTATTTACTTATTCTTAATATTATTTCCTTAATTAGAACTTTATGAACCTAGCCTTAATTGCTTACTTTGTACCTACTGTGTTTGAATTATTGCCTTAGTTGTTATACTCCTGCTATATATGATTTATTTCCTTACTGGTTACCTGTCTTTCTACCGTTTGAACTGATTCACTTAATTAAGGAAAGACTTGGACTGATTTTACTCTAATTGATTTCGAGTTCTATAATTAATTTCTTACCTTATTTACCTAGCTTTAAAACTACTATATATAGTGCTCTCTTCTACTCTTATGGGAGACTCATACACACACGAACGAACATTAGTTCACATCTCTCATACACTCAAAAGCTCTTATGCTTTCTTTGTTACTTGCTATTGTTACTAAATTAGCCGGCTGCAAGCCAAGGCTAATTATTGCACTCTCCTGTTTTTCACTTTGTGTTTACTCTCTTTACTGGGATGTTCTGATTTTAAATTCAAGCTCCCAAACCAATGTGTTTCCTACTGCTTCAGTTTATCATATTCCTGATTTGTTTCTGTCTATTGTTTTGTTGTTTGACATGTAATTGACCTGTTTACATTATTGCTTCACCCAGTATGTTAGTTATGTCCTACCCTTTTTAGGATCAGCATGTTTACTCCCCCTTGTAGTCTGTCTCAGTATGACTCTACTCTGTTTTTGAATGCTTGTCTATTTGTTGTCTAGTTCTGGCATGCACCTATTTTTGCAAAACTAATTCGTTACCCTAAGTTGTCTTGATGCTATGCTTAATCATGTCTAGTACTTCTATGTCCTCACTGTTGCTATGAAATCCTACTATGTCATCTCCCAATCCCATGAACCCCCTAAAGCACTTCTGATTCTATAACTATGTTCTAATTAGCACTCCTGAATCCATGTCTTACTATTTGCACTATTAGCCACCCCTTAATTGCAAAAGACTTCTGTTTATTATATGTGTATTATGTGTCCCCAGTCCCCAACTATCCCGGTGTGAAGGGTTGTTATTTGAGTATTGATGAACCTGTTTGGCTCCATGTTTGATCTGTTGTTTGTTTGATTACACAACTCTTGTCAAAACTGTTTTACTGAACAATTCTCATATTTTTTAAAACTACTTCAACTGAGTCTTTTTTCAAATACTGCTTTCCTATTAAAACCTTTTCAAACTATATCAAGCACTCTCACTCTACTCTTAGGTCCTTAAGTTCTGCCCCTTCCAGTGTGTGACTGCTTTAGGATTCCTGTGAGATCCCTCTGAACTCTGATGCATTGGGGCTGGCTCTTCCATACTACACTTACTCAGTTCTGGTTATGAAGTCTGGGTGTGAGCACTGCCCAGGATCCTTGAGGTCCTTAGGGAACTCTGACACACCCGGACATGAGAAGGTTATGACTTTGGCATATGAGGCTATGGACAATTTGGTACATCTGGACCTACTTCAGGCTCCCTATAGTTTAACTTCTTCTTTTCCCTTATCTATTTATGTAATTTATTCAGCTGGTCTGTAATAATTATTTGGAAACAAATATTGGTGTTAGCTAGTGAAATGGGGAGGGTAGTTATATATTCTATCATTAGGTAGAAATCATGCCTTAGGCTTTTACATTCCCTATATCTGCATTAGAATCCATGCTTAGGACCAACATATTCATTCAAATCATGCCAAACATGCATTAGATATCATGTCTTTAAGGCTTTCATATTTACTGCTTTAATGCACAGCTTGTCCTTAATTTATTCTTATGCCTACCACTAAGAAATCCTGCTCTTAGGATAATAAAATCAATATAAAACCGTTACTCCCGTGCACTCAAAATCATGTCTCCATCATCCTGTAACTCTTTGTGCATTTTAGAAATCATGCATTTGGGAATTCTTCACATCCTGAAATTATGTCTTAACCATCCTGCATTTACATGTGCATATTAGATATTCTGCTCTAGGATTTCGTTTGCATCTGCTTAACCACGCCTAGTTTAACTACTGACTCACGAAAAAGATAAAAACAATCTCACATATGATTATCCTGGTTTAGATAAAACTGGCAACAATCCCTGCATTTTCGTAACACCTAGAACAACATGCTTTTAGGCAAAAACAAATTTTGAACTGTCTAAAGGTTAACAAGCTTAAAAATCAGTAAGCAAACTGATTAGGCCCCTGCTTCTGAGTTTACAAAAATAAAGCTGCATATTTATGTGCATTGACATTCACTTAGATATCCTGTCTTGGGATCCTGTCTAATAAAACTGCCTCTTGTTTGTGTTTGAGACGTGCTGATTATGTGCATTACTTGTGGAGGTAAATCTGGGCCTCATAACTGCTTTCCTGCATTTATCTGATCAGTCCTATTTGTTCTTGCATGTCGCTTAGAATTTTATCCTTTTAAAACCTTAGGGGTCTGTCTAGAACTACCTATACTTAGAGGTCCTAAATTCCTCCAGGACCATTAAGAAGGGATGGGTAACAGCATGCATAGAGATCGCTTAATAAATTCGCTTAATAACCGCTAAGGGATGGGGTAAAGGGTAGATATGGATATGATGTCTGGTGCGCTAATGCCACGTGTAGCCCCTCACTGAGGAGTGATTACCGGACATTGCATTGATGTGATCCTATAAGATAAACAACTTAGGACTCCCCTATCCCCTAAATATGTGTGCTTAGACTGTGAATCTTTTTAAAACCATTACTTGTTTCCATGTGTATACTTTGACTGCTTATTTGCTACCTGCTTAAATTCACAAAGTTTGTTTGGCCGGGAACCACAGTTGCGGACTTTAAGGGGTGCCTAACACCTTCCCCTTGGAGTAATTTCAAGCCCTTACCCAATCTCTGGTTATTCAATTAGTGTTATTGTGACCCTTAATAGGTGCCCTAACGCACCTTAATTCGTTAGGTGGCGACTCTTCAAACCCTTACATCTCTCATCCCAAAAGGAAATGAGTTGTCCCAATAATTTCAAAAACCTTGACCGATCCGAAAGGAGAGGAGAGAAGGGGGCGCGACAAGCACCACTAAGCAAAACCCTTCCATCCGAAATTCTATTATGGACTCACACTCAATTAATCCACTATGAAGATTCTTCTATTATATGTACAAAATGTGATTGTCTAGGACATAACCTTCATTACTGTCCGACCTTTACAACCCCTTCAACCTCGAATCAATCACAAGATAATTCAACTGTAACCACTAATGAAGATGAGCACCAAACACAATGAAAAATGGTATTATACTAAAAACAAAGCCAACACCAAAATGAAAGACCTCAATTACCCCAAACCATGTTCAAGAGCCAAAACCATCCAAACTCCCCAAATACCACCACCAAAGACACAATAGACCCAGAGGGGCCCCATGACACTAAAAATAATCCAATAACCTCAACCTAAAAGACCAAGCTAACCTATTAAAACAAAACCCTACTCTTGACCCACCCAATACCGCTAATACAAAATCTAAATTTATCCTACCTCACCCAATACCGCCTATATCACAATCATGCAACCCTAACCCAAACTACTCCAAATCATCATCTTCTTACATTCATTTCCTAATACCCACGCCCTCTGATAACCTAGGAGAAACAAATCATTACTCCAAGTCACCACCCCTACACCCTGTTATTCGTAAAGTTATGTCCAAACGCATACCTCCTAAACAAAACAACAACAAGAAGAAACAACAAAAACTAGAAAATCATTATGAGCCAACTAACCTAAACCTGGCCACAAACATGCACTTGCATGATCAATACTCACTAAGCTCTAATAAGACAAATGAATCAATGATGCCCTTGAAAACAATTATAAACTCTACCATATCTCCCTTGTCCCAAAACATCAATATTATTTCCCACACTCCATCTCACCTGCCACACTCCACTACCTTACCATCATCACTACCTAAATAAACCCCACACAATACTTCTTTCACATATCCTACAATACCAAAAACATACAGCAATCCATTGCATGAAACTTACACTAGCTCATTAACCAATAATAGTGGCCTACCCCCTCAATCAACCGATGAAATCACACCCACCACATCCCCAAAGATCCTTCAAATACCACCCCATCAATCTTTAACACCACCTCAACTCAAATATCCAAATTGCTTGCCAATACCTCACCAAGATCCCCCAATGTATCGAACACAAACCCACAGGAGTCACTACCATCAACAAAGACACATGAGACATATAAACAATGTCCACATCAACCACTATCACCACCTTCCCCCACCTCCCATAATCATTCACCACCAACCTTCCCATGCACAACAATGAATTCAATTCCCTCCAATCCATCCACTAATGAACCAACCATCACCTCTCCCACCACAACAAATACCACCCCACACCACCACCCACCAATAGACTTACAACTACTACAAAATCATGTCACACTACTACTGGAAACTTCAGAGGAGATGGCCTTCACAATACAAGAAGGAGTTCCAAACCAAATGCAACAAGATCAAATCCTAAACCTAATCCATCAACAAGATATCACTCTTTGGAAAATGCATAAAATCATCACCCAATTCCAACAATGGCAAGCCCAAGCACCTCACCCGCCCTCCCCATTGGATTACACCCCCACAGAACAGCTTTTTGCCATGGTCTGCTCCTCCTCATCAACCAGTGATGCCCCACCAACCCCCAATATCAACACCAATGCAACCATTGCAGCAGCATACAATCATCAACCACAATATCAACTCTCCACCTTATTCACCACAACAGAAACCGAACACCAAGCAGAAGAAGACAATGACCTACCGGAGACCTTCATGGAATCCATGATTTTGAACGATTTTCTAACGATCTCTATGTCAGGAAATATAGAAAAAAGTATCTAATTTTCCCCCCCCCCCCCCCCGAACTCCAGAAAACCTCATTGAACATACGCCTAAACCCCTCCTCAATGGAAGAGAGATATGTCATGCTCATGATCCCAACCCTACAAGATAACTTACTACCAGCAGCCCTATATGATCCTCCTCACTTGCTAATGCACTTGGAATTATCACTGGCTCCGGAAGAGAGCTTCCCATAACATGAAGGACTAATGAAGATAATGTTATGGAATTGTTGGGGAGCTCACAATCAAGAATTCCGCCGGAATCTTAGTTTTTTGCTCACATGGAACAACCCCTATATCATTTGCCTCACAGAAACAAGAATGGCCGATCACACTGACCTTCTCATGGAGTTCAACTACATAGATTTAATCCAAGTTGCAGCCCAAGGCCAATCAGGAGGAATTGTGCTTCTTTAGTGCGCCCATGAATTGGTAGTCAATCCAGTAGCAGCTATAAGTCAAGAGATCCATGCCTCTGTCCAAGTCAATGATCAAGGAGCCCAANCCCCCCCCCCCCACTCACCCTTTCTTATCCTCATGCAGCTACTTTGATGTATAGCTAGAAAACTCCCTTAATCATCTCATGTATCTTCGTTTTTAATTAATTATCAATGAAATCCTCCTTTTAGCAACAAAAAAAAAAGATATGATTCTTATCAACAAACTATATGTAGTTCGTCGGATCTGTATTATAATTTGTCACAACTTATAATCACATTCAAAAAATAGTAAATTGAATTTTCACCTTACTCGATTTTTATGCGTATATTTATATTTAAAATTTTCCTTGCTAGGAAATATTTAATACTACTGATGTTCGGTCAAAAATGCATATATTTTCTCGTAGTTGCCTTATGTTCTAGTACTTTTAATCGTCATTTGAGTATTAGTTATATTATTTTGTGTTTAATATTATATTTTAACTGTGTAGGAATAAAGCGGTGTGAAGATTAAAAAATTTGGAGCAAATTAAATAAAACGCGGAAGAAATAAATGAAAAAAAATTAATATAAAAGGAGGGGGGACACCCTTAAGAGTTTGTCCCCCAAGTGGAGACAACAAAAGAAAATTTCACAATTCAAAACAAATATGGAAAGAATTTGAAGGAAAAATCGTTACTGCCTTCAGCGCCAGGACCAGCGCTTTGCGCTGGCCTGGACGCTGTGTTGCGAGACTTTTCCTATTTCGTCCGGGATAAGGTTATTTCGGCCTTACACGACTCCAACTCGTATAAAAGGAGTTCTAAACTTAATTTGGAGGAGGTCAAACATACTTTGAAGGGGAATTCACGTGGAGGAACACCCACCACGTTTGGAGGAGGCTTCTAACTAGTTTTTCTTCTCTTCTCTTCTCTTCTTTTAATCTCATAATTTATTAGTTCTAGAGTTTTGGGTGCTACATGAACGTTGTAATTTGAAGCTTGAATTGATTTTATTATTTTATCATATTGGTTTATTTATTCAATCTTGCGCTTAATTATTTGATTGCTTGATCACCAATTGAATACTATCTACGAATCTAGGATTGAACTCGGGAGAGGGAATTTTAGATTGCAAATAAGATTGAGTAGAGAAAGATCTTAACTCTTAGGGGGAGCGTATTTGCGGTTAGGATAGGAATATACCTAATCGCCTTACTTGGTTACTATGCAGGAATTATTAATGCGTTCTTGTTAATCCTAATTCCATAGGAATATAGGTGTTAGGTTATCTTGAATAGACGATTAGTACTTCGAGAGAAGGCTATGAGTAATATTAACCATGTCAATCAATAAACCAGATAAATTAATTAGACAATTTAAGTGAAAGACTCAACGGGATTGTTAGCTAACCCATAGCTCTAGAATATCGGCTCTTCTTGAATTCGTCTCTTAAATTTGCCAACTTGTTTATTTAATTTCTTAATTTATTACTCTAGATTAATTATAATTAAATACTCATATTTTAGGATTCTCTTGAATAGATTAATTGTTTGATTTAATTTAGTTGATAATTAATCACAAGTCCTTGTGGGTATGATATCTGGACTTATAATCCTATATTACTTGTCGACCACGTATACTTGCGTGTGCATTTGGGAGCAACAAGTTTTTAGCGCCATTGTCGGGGACTTAGAAATTAACGATTCTACTAGATTGGAATTTCACTTTTTTTCTATTCAAGTTTTTATTTTTTATTATTATTTTAATTTAATATTTTATTATCTTTGTTGACATGGCATCTTGGAGTGATAATTGATCGAATATTGGTTATTCTTATTGTGGCGATCCTTGTCCATATTGTGGAGGACCACACTTGTGGTAAAATTGTGCATTTCAATCTGATGTGTGGAATTTTTGTAATGTGTGTGGTTGTCAAGGTGGCCATTGGGATTGTTGTCCTAATTCTTATTATCCTTCTCAAAGCTCTTATTATAATGTTTCTAATAATGTTTATGAGTTTGATAGGAGCAAATAAGTGGAGGATATGGAATGCGTTGCGTGAATATGGACATGATGAGGCAAGCAATCGAGCAACAAGTTCTTGACGCCTTAGCAATCAAAAGAATCCAGGCTAGAGTGGACGAATTAATGGCCAATCTCCAAGAAGAACCTCAACTCTACGAAGAGCGTGAGTTCCCACAAGAAGATTACTTTGAAGAAGCGGATAAAATAGTGAGCAAATATTGGCTAGAGGAACAATATCAACTAATAAAATTTCATGAGTCTCTTCGTGACGGTCTTTTAAATATGACAGAACAACTTATAGAAGGAAGACCTGAGCTCAGGCAAGAGATAAACCAATTTGGCTCAGATATCCATGACCTGCAGGCTCAATTGAATAAAAAAGTTGAGGAGTCTGATACCCTACAACCAATTGTTGTAGATACTGGACAACTTATGAAGCATAAAGAGGAATTCCAACTATTCTATCAAAATATCACTAATGATGTCAAGGTTGATGAAGACTGCAAAAATGAGGATGTCAAAAATAATGCAGTTTTGGAGTTGGAGCCTATTGAACCTCATTCTAAATACTTTTCAACATTGTGTTTGGTTGGTGACATGGGAATTGATCCAGTCGAGCATATGGAGGAGTCAATAGATGAAGAACAAGGCCATTATATTCTAAAATTTGCCACACCAAAAAGACAAAATGACATCCCTTACTTAAGGGCCAAGAAGTGCAAGATGCGATACCTTTTGCTTGGTTCCTTTATATTTACACCACCACCTTAGGAACGTGATAGAAAAATTGATGAAAAATTGGAGGCGCAATTTATATCCTCAAAGTGGAAGGAGAAGTGGTGAAGTGATGGCGTCGTGACGCGACGTTAAATCAAGCGCTTGTTGGGAGGCAACCCAATTTTATTTTTATTTGTTACTTTTGCTTCTTTTTTTTTGTGTTCTTTTTTTAGTGTTGTTTTTGTATTTTGTAGGAGTAGGAGCATGGAGTCAAAGCCAATAGGCACGTGCAAAAGCGAGCAGGTGGTTGAAACTAAGTGTGAGGTACCCGCACAAAAGAATCGTACATGGGAGAAGTCTGAGTATCCCGTGAGCTGCTAATTCTTCGGCGATTGGCCTACCAGGGGCTCTCTTTTACCCTCTTGTTATTTTCAGTGTGCATTGAGGACATTGCACAATTGTAAGCGTGAGGTGAGGAGATTGTCTGAGTGATTTTCTGTGTTATCCTAACTTAGTTGTAATAACCTTTTTTTTAATGTAGTAGTTTTTGTTTTTCTTAAAATAAGAAAAATAAAGAAAAAAAATTTTTAGGCTTTTCCCGACGATGGATTTTGTGGATAGCTTTCTTGAGGGATTAAAGTCCAATAAAAACCAATAGATTTTTTTTTATTCTAGTTAGTTTTAGTTAGGTAATAATCCCCCTTGGTTTTTCTTTTTGCATCGGTTCTTTTCCAGGGGATGTAACTTGAACCGGGTAATTTTTTTATTTTTAGGATTAGATTATTTTTCTTTATTTTAGGAGTAGAAAAAGAGGAAGAAGAAAAACTTTTTTACCTTATTTGATACTAGCATGTTTAGGCCTGAGCTTGAATAGTACTTTCCTCTGAGTGCTTGAGTAATGAATAAAATAGCAGACTTTCTGACACCTAAGCTCAGGGTTGTGACTCTATATATAGCTTATTCTTATTTTCTCGTTCGCTATGATCTTGTCTGTCTTAGAGTAGAATTGATCCATCTTGATTGATACTTGTGCCATGTGCGGTGAGGATTTCTTACATATATTCCATGTTTTGCATCTTAGTCTAGAACTTGCCCTGCATGCTATTGAAGCGAAATAAAAGTGTTGCTCTGTTTAGAAGATGATAGTAGGCTTACTTTGATATGTCTTTTGAATTTTGGCCTTTTCAGATATTGTACCACTAGTTAGCCCTTTGAGCCTGTAGCATTTTGTTTGGAAGCCGTATTTTTGCCTTTATTCTTTTGTTGAATCCCTAGTTTTTGCACCCTGCTTCCTTGAGCACTGTTGCAGCCGGGGCAGTACCTGTTGACCCTCCCACTGCTCAGGATCAGGTCCCCGCAGTTGAGATCCCGGCGGGACAGGCTCAGGAACCAGCAATGCCCATTGTGATTCCGGGTCTTCAGGAGACTCTAGCCCAGATTTTGACGGTGTGCACCAGCCTGGCACAGGCCGTCGCCGTGTCTACTACTGCTGCTACTTCTCAGGCGGTGGGAGGCACTCAGACTCCAGCTGCCCAGACACCTGAGCAGGTTACTCAGGGGCTTCAGACACCGAGGACAGTTCCATTCCAGTCGGTTGCCCCAGCCCAGGAGTTTGTGGTCCCAGCTTTGGAAGATGACGAGCAGCGCAGGTTAGAGAGGTTTAGTAGACTTCAGCCTCCAATTTTCAGTAGTACTGAGGGCGAAGACACCCATGACTTTTTGGACAAGTGTCAGAGGATCCTTCGCATAGCAGGGATACTGGAGGCTAGTGGGGTCCCATTTACTACCTTCCACTTTGCAGGAGCTGCACTCGCTTGGTGGGAGGCCTATGAGAGGCGTAGACCTGCTGATGCAGCACCCCTTACCTGGCGTCAGTTCTCCATTCTATTCCTAGAGAAGTATATATCGTAGTCCCGCAGGGAGGAGCTGCGCAGGGAGTTCGAGCAGTTGTGCCAGGAAGACATGAGCGTGATGCAGTATGAGATGAGGTTCTTCGAGTTGGCCCGTCATGCTATTTGGCTAGTTTCCACGGATAGGGAGAGGATCGGGAGGTTCCTTGATGGCCTCACTTATCATCTTCGGATTTTTCTGACCAGGGAGAGGGTATCTGGCGCTTCTTTTGAAGAGGTGGTTGACATTGCCAGATAGATTGAGTCGATTCGCTGCCAGGAGCGGATTGAGAGGGAGGCCAATAGGTCTCGAGGATCTGGGAGTTTTGGTGGGGTTCCTTCAGGGGGGCAGCCTCAGCCCGGCAGAGGCCACCCATTCAGGCAGGCTCAGCCAGGTCGCTCAGGTCATCGTGGTGGATTAGTTGGTCACGATCCTCACAGTTCACACCAGGTGCACCCATCTTTCAGTGCCCTGCCAGCTCAGAGTTCATCTTGGACACTATCGGTTCAGAGTTCATCTATGCCTGGTTCTTCTAGTGGTTATCCTGGTGTTAGGGGTTCCCTTCAGTTCCCAGTGCCATTCTCCGAGAGAGGTTGTTTTGAGTGTGGAGATGTGGGCCATATCAAGAGGTTTTATCCTCGCCTTGCGAGAGGTACTTATCAGCAGAGGAGTTAGCCCGCAATTTCAGACTCAGTAGCTGCACCACCCACCCAGGCAGCTAGAGGTGGGGGTCAGGAACGTAGGGGTCTCCCTAGAGGGGGAGGTCGATCTGGTGGTGATCAGGCCCAATTTTATGCATTTTAGCCAGACCGAATGAGATGGCTTCTAATGCCGTGATCCCAGGTATTGTCTCAGTCTATCACGAGAAGCTTCAGTTTTTATTTGATTTCGGTTTTTCATATTCACATGTTCATCATATTTTAGCCCATTCTCTGGATACGCCCCGTGAATCCTTTGTTACATCTGTTCATGTGCTCGCCCTTGTGGGTGATGTTGTTGTTACAGACCGCGTGTTTCGGTTGTGTGTGGTACCTATTGGGGGTCTAGAGACCCGGGTGGATGTGCCATTTCTGAGTATGGTCGGTTTCGACGTAGTTTAATCAGATAGATGATGATACTTTTAGGTATGACTTGATGTGGGTGTTTTGCACCAAATCGGATTGTTTGACTCCGTAGAGCTATTGTGAGGGTGCCAGTTAACGGCTATTGGGTTTATCTGTGCTCCAGGACGATCTAGGGGTTACCGGTCCCTGCTTCAAGGAGCGGCGATTCGTTGGTTTTAGGCATCCATGGTGTGGTTCTATTGTGGCCTCCTAGAGGAGTTAATTAAGGTAAAGTACTTGCGTATCATAGAGTTTGGACGTATGAATTGTGTTCTTTCAGATTCGTGTGATTTGGTTCAGGTATATTCGGTGTGTGGAGGCGTGATTCTAATCTTGTAGATGAGTTCTAAGGTGTAGGGATTAGGTTGGATATAGTGGCATTCGAATGTGTTGTATTATTAGATCGATGCGGGATAGGGTGACGTGGGGTCACCCCAGGGTATGTGCATGGTAAGGTTATTCAGCGGTTTGATGACTTTTGGAAGAACTCTTGGCACGTTCGAGGACGAACGTTTGTTTAAGAGGGGGAGAATGTAACGACCCGGCCGGTCGTTCCGAGAGTTTAGCATGTTTCCCTCATTTTGGCTTCATTGCTTGTATGGTTCATCTCTTTTGTGTGGCGTTGGTTTGGTTGACTCGGGTTCAGAGTGGTCGTGGTGAGAATTAGGGAACTTAGCCTCTTAAATGAACTCAATAGTTGAAAAAGTCAACCGGGAATTGACTTATATGTAAATAAACTCGGAATACGGATTTTATGGCTCAGATAGCTTCGTTAGGTGATTTGGGACTTAGGAGTGTGTTCGGAATATAGTTTTGAGGTCCGGTGCAGAATTAGGCTTGAATTGGCGAAAGTTAGTTTTGGCGATTTCCAGTCAGCAGTGAAAAATAGGCTATCAGGGTCGGAATAGAATTTCGGAAGTTGACCGGTTCGTAGCGTCATTCTGTATGTGTGTGCAAATTTTCATATCATTCGGACGAGGTTTGGTTAGTTTCGGCATCATTGGTGAATTTCGAAAGTTTGAATATCTTTAGGCTTGAATCATGGGTTGATTTGGTGTTTCGATGTTATTTTGGGTGTTTCGAGGGTTCGACTAAGTCCGGGTGATCATTTATGGCTTGTTTGTATTTTTGGTTGGGGTCCCGAGGGCCTCGGGTTGAGTTTTGATGGGTAACGGCATGATTTTTGGCATTTTGGAGTTGCTGGTGTGAAACTTTCTGGTGTTTCCGCACCTGCGGATAGGGGACCGCAGGTGCAAGCCCGCAGAAGCGGACCAGGCTCTGCCGATGTGGAAGTTGGCTGGATCAGTGAAGGACTTGGACCGCACCTGCGGAGTTGCAAGCGCGGAGGATCTCTCGCACGTGCAGAAAAGGTCCCTTAAGTGAATTCTCGCAGGTGTGAGAAAAGAACCGCAAGTGCGGTCATCGCTGGGCAGAACCTACAAAAAGAACCCTTAACGAATTTTGGTCATTCTTTCACCATTCTTATTCGGGTTTGAAGCTTTTGAAGGGTTTTTGAAAAGGGAAATCGATAGTTCTTCATTGAGGTAAGGATTTTGGACTTAAAACTCGTTTATATGTGATTAAAGGTCGGATTAGTGGTGGAAATTTGGGGGGAAACGGTGCTAAAATAGGTAATTAGGGCTTGTGGTTTAGAGACCTTAAAAGGGGAATTTGAGGGGTCATTTGGACTCCGATTTCAGTGTTCTTGGTATGTATAGACTCGTGGGAGGATGAGAATTTTTGTGGTGTAAATTTCACCGAGTTCCGAGACGTGGGCCCGGGTGTCGGGTTTGACCAATTTCGGGATTTTTGAGTATTCTTGATAAATTTTGACTAGGGTTCATTCCTTAGCATATTATAATGATAGACATCTAATTTTTTGGTAGATTTGGAGCACTCGGAGGCCGAATTTAGAGGCAAAGGCACTGCGAAGTAGTATTTTAGCCGATTTTGAGGTAAGTAACGTTTTCAAACTTGGTTCTGAGGGTTCGAAACCCCGAGCTAAATGATTTATGACTATAATCGAGGTGACGCACATGCCAAGTGATGGGCGTGCGGGCGTGCACCGAGTATTTGTGACCTGGCTTATCCCATGGCACCGCTTAGCGATTATTCCCTGATGATATTTGTGCTTATATTAATGTGGTAATTGTGAACATGTTAGAAATCATGTTAAATATAAACGCTAGGCTTCACGCCGCAAATGTTGAGACCCGAGTGGTCGTATATGACTGTCTCATTTGTGATTTATTTGACTCCATATACTCAGTCCTGTTGTAGCATATCACTTCATACCTCAGTCTCAATATTGTTAATTATATGCATACTTATCATTGTTTAGGGCTGATGGATGCATCTATGATCCATGTGAGTGAGACCGGAGAGTAATGACTGAGTGAGGCCGAGAGACTGTTATTGAGACAGTTATGAGATCGGATTGCACACTGCAGCGATATTTAAATCATGCCTTCGTTGGCTTGATATGGCGCTTGGGCCACTAGGGCCCCTCCGGAGTCTTTACACCCCCAGTGAGCGCATTAATGTTGAGGGATGAATTTTTCCTAGGCATGGATTGTGTCCGAAGTGGATGTTATGTGAGGGATGGATCGTCCCTGGATATGGATCTTGTCCGAGTATTGTATTCCGGAGATGGACTTTCTCCGTGGGGCTGGATTGGCCTTTTTCCTCAGTACGGAGTGACTATGGTCACCAATGATTATGTACATTCCGGGATGGACTTTTTCCTGGGTCTGAGAGCCATATACGGTACTGAGTGGACTGTTGTGTGAGGGTTGTGAGCACTATGTGCATATCCACACTGGTTTCATATATATATTTTTATGGTGGCATGTAGAGTATACTGGCATACTTGACATATTTACTCATTCTGATAAACTGTTAGCATGTCTAATTGTTGTATAATGTTTATTGTAAATTCTGAGGTTTTGTCCGTCACTACCTCTCAGCCCATAGTTTGGGTTCGCTACTTCTGAGTTGGTGTACTCATGTTATCCCCTGCACCTTGTGTGCAGATACAGGTACACCGGGTCCCGGTAATGGATATTGAACAGCTGTCAGAGTTTCATTGGAGTTGTCGAGGTCGCAGCTGGCGATCGCGACCTCGTGTTCTCTTTATTATTCTACCTGTTGCTCTTATTTTGAGACTATGTTGTCTATTTCTTCATTTCTTTATTTTATGATATAGCAGCTCATGACTGAGTGACACCGGATTTGGGGTTGGAAAATTTTAATTTTTTTTTTCAAATATTATTTTTTTTTAAACTTCAAACTCTTAGTATTATCAATAATTTTGTTTAAAATTATATTTTTACTGAAAATTACATTTAGCTTAGTAAAAGGGGCGACTTGCCTGATTCTACGGCAGGCGCCATCACGACCCCGAAATCGGATCGTGAGAGAGGGTCACATCACCTCTTATAATTATTCGTTCTTTTGACGTAAAGTAATAAATCATTTAATATTGTATATGTTGCTTTTATAGTATTTGTTAGGCGAATCTTTTCAATTTGATGTAATAAGTATGATTAAATAAAGCATATAGTTAATGTACCTTTATTCTTGTTGATTTAAAAAAAAAAATTGTAGTACTTGACGAAAATCGCCTTAAAAATTTATTACTTTATCAACATTCTGTCTTGATTGGTAAAAGAATTCATCCAAAAGCTTCTTATCTCCTTTCCTATAAAAATTATTCTTTAGGTGAAACGTTTGATTTGTCATTGACACAAGAAATTCTTTTAAAAAGTTTGAGTCTAATCTAATTTTCTGGTAAGAAATCATGATAACTAATAAATAATTGTCTTTAGACTGTTGTAATTTATGAAAAATTATTTCGATTTGAATTTTTAATAGGCCAAAATCTACGTTTATTCCTATTATATAATGATAAACCTATGAATGCTGACAAATTCAGTTTGTAAAAGTAATTAAAATTCATCTAGCATCACTTGTCATTTTGTCTATCAACATCATTTGGCATGTAAGAGTACATATATTTCACGTCATTATTACAAAGTCCTGTGCCAAAAATAAGCTTTTAACATTAAATTATAAATTGAATAAACAAATAAGTTTCTCATTTTAGTTAGATTAAATCAATTCAAATGATTAAAATCAAAAAAAAAAAACTTTAATAAATTTATATATAGAATATTACAATAAATCTTATACATTTTGACAATGTAAACTTTTTTTGTTGTTATTTTATACTTTACTTGTTATAACATATTACGTATACTATTTCTAAGGTTCTATATAAGGTTGCTAGATATAGTTATCTATTATTGCAAGTCCTTTATTTTCTATCATTGCAAGCGATCAACATAAGGATTTTCTATTTTCATATAATCATCCATTGCATGAAAAACACACAAGAATATCCGCCTTATTGATCTGGTTCGAAAGAGGCGCTTTAATCATAATTAATATAGTCTTAAATATTAATATTCGAGATAGTAATTTTTGTAAAAACTCAAAGTTATAGTAAATTGAGCTTAATATTAATGTTAAGTTGAAATTGTTAACTCTCTGTATTTGTAAAACAATTCTGGAAATAATAAAATAAATAAATAAAT
>ML339141.1:69650-103831 GCA_005239505.1 Nicotiana paniculata | reverse complement strand
ACACCCCTACTATTTCTATGAATAGAGTAATTTATAGAAACTGTGTATTTGTTTGTTTCTTCAATATAATTTGGACCATACCAAAAGAAAGAAGGGATAGCCTTAACATATTTGGAGTAGAAAAAAATGCGTATGATGTTCTTGAGAAAGATTGCATCGTACTCGCTTAGAATCACAAAATCTCATTGCTATTATGCTAAGAAGTCTCGCCAATGTAATCATCATACGCACCGAAAGATCTTACGTTAGTAACCCAACTCCTTTAGCCTCTAACTCAAAAGCTTTCTTTAATTTATGAAGTGTCACATTCCAAACTGGTAGTGTTTTGCCCCAAAATACTATGAGTTGGATGTCACTGATTAAATTCTCTATCATCCCAATTACTTTTTTTTTTTACCATAGAACTAAAAATGTGTGCACAACAAGACACACAAAACAATTGTCCATCCAATTGGAGTCTTTTCTGTTCAAGAAGTTAACTTTTAATGACCTTAATAATCTCATCAATCTTGATTTCCCTCTTTTCAGCGCTTCCTTCACGATTTAAACACATTGCTACATTCAGCCACATAATTATATTTTTGGTATTTGCTTACATTGTTAGAATCTTCTTCACTCCTTAAATAGCAAACATGCCTTCGTTTTTGCCCTTTTTGGTTCATTGCAAAATATACCTTCTAAGGAAAATTTTCTAGTTACCGAAGATTATCACTTTCAGAAGATTATCACTTTCAAGTTGTTTCCCTTCTTCTCATATCTGTATGTTATTTGTGTCTAAGTAGTAGTGTAAAATACATGTAAGGCCAACTTTCTCACCTAATTTAATAATATTTGGAGGGATGAGTCATAGAAAGTGATTCCAATATCACACACGTATATAGCACATTTAATAAGTATTTTTTTCCTTATCCAAACATTGATAAGAATGTCCCTTTATTAGGCGGGACCTATTTAGAAAGACAAA
Source organism: Nicotiana paniculata (assembly GCA_005239505.1). NCBI lineage: Eukaryota > Viridiplantae > Streptophyta > Magnoliopsida > Solanales > Solanaceae > Nicotiana > Nicotiana paniculata. The sequence continues at coordinate 102,867 of ML339141.1, read as the reverse complement.
TTAGATTCCTATCCCCTTAATCCTCTTTAAAAACATCATGGTAAGTGCAAATAAATAACAAATTCATGTATAGTAATAGAATTAAAAACTAAAAGTCCTTGTCTTATACTTTCAAAATTATTTAATAATTAATCATAGTATTTCTAATTTTTTTAAAAAATCATAAGTGCTTTATAAATTTAAACTATACTAATATATCATAACATTATGAGATCTAGAAAATATATGTTTTAAAAGTATAATTTCTTTTTTTCATCCATAAACTATACTAATATATCATAACATTATGACATCTAGAAAATATATGTTTTAAGAGTATAATTTCTTTTTTTTCATCTAAATAGCAAGATTATAAATTTTTGTATTACTAATTCTCAAAATGAGTAAGGATAACTTTTATAATGAGACAAAAAAATTTCTAAATATAAAAACATAATTTTTCTTATGAGGAAGAAATTTATTTTCTTATAATACATAAAATATTATTTAAAAGTTTCTTTGTATCATGTGTTTAACTAAAAATTATAAAAAAAGTATTATACTAGTAACTCTTGATAATCATATTTATCCAACATTTACAAAATAATATTTCTCTTAAAAGAAAGTACATCATCAAGGCAGTATATAACGTTTTTGAATTTCAATAAATTTACGTGGTCTTACATCTATAACTTCATGTGCAACCTTAATTTCTTCAAGCTCATATGAATTACTACGACTCATATTAATATTAAAGTACGAGATGTAACATCTTCCCCCCTATAGAACATTCGCCCTCGAATTTTAACTCTTAGAGATTTGCAAATTTTCACTAGGGTCTCCTCTGTAAATTAAACTTAAAACCCAAATAATATCTGTAGTTTCGACTATTAAGAACCTTTTGTACTGATGTACCTCGTATCTTCTTCACCTTTACCTTACTTACTTTTCAATCTTTCATCGTATCTTCTGTTTCGTTCTTAACCTTCCTTCCACATTACGCCTTAAATCTCTACTGTAATACATACACCTCTAGTGCATACAAAATCTGGCGAAAGCTTCATACTGCCTTCTTATGGCTCGCTCTATAGCACGATCTGGAAACAAAAGAAGGGAAACATTTTCTTAATGCCCTATAACCTCTCAATCATAAATGTGGCGCGCAACACACCCATAAGTGAGACTCTACTAGGCACGACTTTGTAGACTCCCTAGGACATGACCCGCTCTGATACCAGTTTGTCACGCCCCGAACCTGGGGAGGCGTGGCTGGCACCCGGTGCCGCATTGGACCGAGCGAATCACTCTGTAACTCATTTATTTTCTTTGTGGCTATCATGGCCAATATGGCCAGAACTCGTAATGTACAACTTGTAAGTGGGCAACACTATATCAATAAACAATCGTTCATAAAACATGAATACATATGGGTCGTTAAGACCTCTGACATACTGTACAAACTGAACATCTGTCTACAAAGCCTCTAAGATTTACTGACATCAAATGGGACAGGGTATCGGCCTACCTATAAGTCTGTAGTAAAACTCTGATATGATGACTTATAGACTTGGTTGCACTCCGAACGAGGTGGAGTCTTACCGATCCTTCGCTAAATGCCAATCTCGTCTACCATGAGGGCTGGCCAAACTGATTATCTATACCTGAAGGCATGAATACAGCGTCCCCAACAAAACGACGTCAGTACGAATAATGTACTGAGTATATAAGGCAGAACTGAAACGTAATAATAAGTCAACATTAATTAAGGACACATATAATTAACCTGTAAGTCTGGATAGCTCTGTAGATTATGAAATATTTATAATGTCATGCATATGCCTACAAATTTCATGTAATGCATAGGTCTGTATGTACATAACATCATTAAGCCTCTGAGGGCATCCCAACATATCATCTTGGCCACTGTGGGCAAATCATCAACGTATACCAGCTGATCAGGTGGTGGTTCGTATATAACGCCATAACCTTTTCCATATCCCATATATATATATATATATATATATATATATATATATATATACATACATATATACGCGTATATAACACCGTTTGGGTATACATACATATATACGCGTATATAATGCCATTTGGATAATATTTCAGCCACTGTGGGCAATATCATCATCATATACCAGCTGATCAGGTGGTGGTGCGTATATAACGCCGTAACATTTTCCCATATCCCATATACATATATTTACATATATATGCGTATATAACGCCATCTGGTCATGGGTCAATGCACATGTATGAAATTCATGAAAAGTACGTAATAATCTCTATATTTCTTCCGGATAAATTTTTTCAACTGCGTATTATTCTGAGACCCATGAACAGAAAATAATAATAATTCTCATGGGAAATCAAGAATATAGACACCCCTACTATTTCTATGAATAGAGTAATTTATAGAAACTGTGTATTTGCTCGTTTCTTCAATATAATTTGGACCATACCAAAAGAAAGAAGGGATAGCCTTAACATACATGGAGTAGAAAAAAATGCGTATGATGTTCTTGAGAAAGATTGCATCGTACTCGCTTAGAATCACAAAATCTCGTTGCTATTATGCTAAGAAGTCTCGCCAATGTAATCGTCATACGCACCGAAAGATCTAACGTTAATAACCCAACTCCTTTAGCCTCTAACTCAAAGGCTTTTTTTAATTTATGAAGTGTCATATTCCAAACTGGTAGTGTTTTGCCCCAAAATACTATGAGTTGAATGTCACTGATTAAATTCTCTATCATCCCAAATACTTTTTTTTTACCATTGAACTAAAAATGCCTGCACAACATGACACACGAAACAATTGTCCATCCAATTGAAGTCTTTTCTTTTCAAGAAGTTAACTTTTAATGATCTTAATAATCTCATCAATCTTAGTTTTCCTCTTTTCAGCGCCTCCTTCACGATTTAAACACATTGCTACATTCGGCCACATAATTATATTTTTGGTATTTGCTTACATTGTTAGAATCTTCTTCACTTCTTAAATAGAAAGGATGCCTTCGTTGTTGCCCTTCTTGTTTCATTGCAAAATATACCTTCTAAGGAAAATTTTCTAGTTACAGAAGATTATCACTTTCAAGTTGTTTCCCTTCTTCTCATATCTGTATGTTATTTGCGTCTTAGTAGTAGTGTAAAACACATGTAAGGCCAACTTTCTCACCTAATTTAATAATATTTGGAGGGATGAGTCATAGAAAGTGATTCCAATACACACACGTATATAACACATTTAATAAGTATCTTTTCCTTATCCAAACATTGATAAGAATGTCCCTATATTAGGTGGGACCTATTTAGAAAGAAAAATTAGATTCCTATCCCCTTAATCCTCTTTAAAAACATCATGGTAATTGCAAATAAATAACAAATTTATGTATAATAATAGAATTGAAAACTAAAAGTCCTTGTCTTATACTTTCAAAATTATTTAATAATTAATCATAGTATTTCTAATTTTTTTTAAAAATCATAAGTGCTTTATAAATTTAAACTATACTAATATATCATAACATTATGACATCTAGAAAATATATGTTTTAAAAGTATAACTTCTTTTTTTCATCCAAATAGCAAGAGTATAAATTTTTGTATTACTAATTCTCAAAATGAGTAAGGATAACTTTTATAATGAGACAAAAAAATTTCTAAATATAAAAACATAACTTTTCTTACGAGGAAGAAATTTATTTTCTTATAATACATAAAATATTATTTAAAAGTTTCTTTGTATCATGTGTTTAACTAAAACTTATAAAAAAAGTATTAGACTAGTAACTCTTGATAATCATATTTATCCAACATTTATAAAATAATATTTCTCTTAAAAGAAAGTACAATATCAAGGCAATATATAACGTTTTCGAATTTCAATAAATTTACGTGGTCTTACATCTATAACTTCATGTACAACCTTAATTTCTTCAAGCTCATATGGATTACTATGACTCATATTAATATTAAAGTATGGGATGTAACATATGTTATCTAGAACATGGACTGGCTATCGCCCTATCGTGCAATTTCAGATTGTCATGCCAAGACTGTGATGTTGGCTATGAAAGATTTACCGCGGTTGGAGTGGAGGGGCACCTTGGATTACGTTTCTAATAGAATTGTTTCCTTCCTTAAGGCACAATGGATGGTTGAGAATGGGTGTGATGCATACCTAGACTTTGTGAGAGATGTCGGTGTTGATACTTCTATCGTTGAGTCGGTTCCGGTAGTGAGAGACTATCCAAATGTATATTTGGCAGATCTTTGCGGCATGCAGCCCGATAGAGATATCGATTTTGGTATTGACTAGTTACCGGGCATGTCACGACCCAAATCGATTGGCCACGAGGACACCCGGTGCCTTACCCAACCGATCACCAATGCAACATATCTTCTTATCATACCATCACGGGTAAATGGGATAGAAGGGGCATCATGAGATAACCATAATAAAATATAAGGAAATACTAGACATAGGACGACCCAACATGATATAGAAACTAATACATGTGACATACGGGCCTATAAGTCCGACATAATCATTTGTATACTCAAAACATAGGCTGACAAGGCCATACAAGTATCCATATAGATGAATCTATCTACAAGCCTGTAAGAGTACATAAACGTCATAATGGCCAGGACATGGCCCCGCCATACCACTAAATACATGTCCAAATTATACTGACCAAATAGGCAACTCCGGAGCAATTAGAGTGCACCAACACCTTCTGCTGAGCTGATAGCCTACTAGGAGGACTGTCAACATGTCTATCAGGACCTGTAGGCACGAAATGCAGCGTCCCCAAGCAAAAGAGACGTTAGTACAAATAAAGCATCGAGTATGTAAGGCATGAAAATCAGTACATAAAAGACATGAAAGAAACATGGAGTAAAAGACTCAACCTGTAAGTCTGAATAGCTCTGTGAATCATGAAACATTTTTAATGTCATGCACATGCATATAAATATCATATCATGTATAGGTATATGAGCACATAACATCATCAAGCCTCTGAGGGCATCCCATCATATTATCTTGGCATCATTGAGCGAAATCATCAACGTATACCAACTGATCAGGTGGTGGTACGTATATAATGCCGCAACCTTTCCCCATACCCCATATACATATAATATACACGTCTATAATGCCTTCTGGTCATAGGTCAATGTGCATGTATAAATGAATAAAATGCATAAAAAGTCATTCGATAAGATCTCTCGGAATGTCATAAGATCAATATGCTTGGTTAATATCATGGGATAAACTTTATCAACTTATATATTATTTAATACCCATGAAAAAATGATATGATAACATGACATATGGGGAATCAAGAACATAGGCATCCCTAGTATTTCTATGAATAGAGTCATTTATAAAAATTGCGCGTTTGCTCATTTTGTTTGTATCATATGGATCATTCCAAATAGAAAAAAAGGATACCTTTAATATATTTTAACCCTTTTGAGTCCTTTATACCTTCCAAGCAACTCTTCAAACAACCCAACTTAATATACCATAGGAGAAAGAGATTCAAAGTGAGTGCTGAGTAAAGACTAAGTCCGTAAGTTAAGTTAGTAGCTTGTTTACGTAAATTCGGCAGAATCTCCCCTGTAACAAGGGCCTCCTCCAATAAAATATACCAACAACAACAACCATAGAAATCCAAAAACATATAAGTATCAATAAAAAAATACCATATAACAACAACATGTCACAACTACTTTACGACGAGCGGCAAGCTCCGATTGGAATTCGTATACCCCATATTACCCCTTATAGACTTCTTAATTTAACATAAAATTATCATTACCATGATAATAAATTCATTCATCAATTACTCTAGCCTTATACCATATATTTATAACAAAGGAAACAATTCACAACTCCAACTATCCTCAATTAGCAACTTTATTCACTAGTTCATGTCTAGTCCATCTATTTAACTTAATAAACATCAAGATAACCTTAAGCACAAGCAAGAACACAATATACATACCTCCTAGAGTAGCTTCAAGTCGAAATCCAAGTTATATTTAACTTAGAGCAGTCCTCAATGGCAATACAACACCATAGAAGTGACTTAAGCTAATCTTCACTTCAAATCTCAAGTTTCATATGTTTCTTTCACCAATTAAGTTGATAAACATACAAACATGCATAAAAACAGAAACCATATCATAATCAAGTTATTTTTCCCATTTTCCAGCCATAACAACATACACACACACACACACACAACACACACACACACACACACACACACACACACACATATATATATATATATATAGCCTTAAAACAACCCAACAAAAGATAACAATATCTCTTCCCTTTTCAAGTGCTATCTTGTAATCTTTCAATCCAACACCACAACCAACATGTAATTAACCTTAAACACCATAAAAAAGATATTAAACATACGTTAGACAGTAGATAAAATTCAAACCCTAATCTTAAACTATCTCACCATCATTCTTATTCACATCACAACACCATAGAGGGTTATTCTACACTTTTGGCTAATTTTGGTGTTGGATTACGGTGTATTTTTTTGAAATTTTTTTGGAGCCTTGGGGGAATATTTGGGAGGGTTTGGAGAGTGTGAGGATGAAAGAAGGTCGAAAAATGAGCAAATATCATCCCAAAAACGAGATAAAAACAAGTGAAGGTCGGCCACCGACCAAGTGGGTCCGATAGGGGCTTCTTGCGCAGTCTCGCAAAAATGTGAATATCTCTTTACTCCGATGTAATATTGATAAATGATTTAATGTGTTAGAAATTAGACTCGTATATCTTAAATTGGTAGGTGGATCATCCAGTAATTCCTAGTATATAGGAGAAAAGCTCAGCTACATTTGACCTAGTATTCAATACATTTATGAATGTATCTTGTGATGACCTTTGCCAACTTTTGTTCCACAATTCACTTGACTTCAAAACGTAATACAAGACTATAATATGACTAAAATAAATCATAACACAACCTCCTTATCATGTTAAGCACCCTATTCTTATCCCAAAAGTACATGTTATAATATTCCCAACATGTCGACTTTCGATGAAACTTATTTTCTTCAATTTGTTTAGATTCTAAGACTTTCAACCCTCTTGGTATTTGTTATCGAACCTTAAAGATTTGTAAACTCCAAGGTAATATTATTATCTTACTTTATGTACTTTCAAATATGATTTCATATCTGAGCTTACATCAATTGACTTACGAAGTACTCTCACGTACGAAAATATGAGGTGTAACATCATTCCCCTATTGGAACAGTCGTCCTCGAATGTTGACTGATATGCCTATCAGTCTCATAACCTATAGCTTTTATAGATACTTTAATATTGTCCTTTCCATCTAGGCAACTGTTATGTGAATAAATTCAAAGGCCAGGGCATTCCCCTTTTTAGGCCTCTTTCTCACACCATGACTTGCTGTCGGAATCCTTCCAATCTCGTAATTGTTGCTACCTTCTATCATGCATCTTGTACGACTCCGACCTTGTTAGTGCGCCTATGTGACTCTTCTCTCCTTTTTCCTCCAGCTGTTAGCCAATCTCTAGGCCTCGCTTTGTGAACATATATACAGAACCATGACAAGCTGTCCCTCGGGGCATCTATAAGTGTACTGATGTTCTTCTCTCGCTACTTTGTCCAACTTACGACCATTGCTATATCTTGTTGCATAGCCTCAATTATCTATGATTATGACTTTACTAAATCTAGGTAGGTTATACTATACCATACCATAACACTTACTTCAGTTTATTATTACTGAGGTCTGCTACCCAACTCCAGGTTACTCTCTCGCTGCTTATCCTATATGTGTACATCTAAGTCCTTTAATTCTTCCTCATTACTGTTCATCTTAAGAATAACTGCCTAATCTCATCTCATACTTTGTAACTTTTGTCCATCCATTGTTGATTCACCTTCATGTTGATCCATAATCTATCACTGATAACTTGAAACCTCTTACGTAATACATTGTCACTAGGGCTCACGTCATATTGTGGAACATTTGAAGTGATTTTCCAAATCCACATAGGGATGATACTATACTTCAATAACCGTATTTCTTAGCATCCCAACGTGATTCATCATATGGGGGGTATCCTAATCCCGTGCAATTCATGAAATCCCTTTCTCGTTAAATCATTACTCAATAAAAGGCCTAAATATCTATCACAATTACACCCTTATTCTACTACAGGGCGACATTCCATCTCTTCTAAATGCACTTCTTAGGATCCTCCGAGTTAATTCAAGCTCTATTGAGCTTTGTACAACTTACGGAAACCATCTAATCTCTTGTTTTTATGGGCTTAATCCCGAGGCCTTACCTATTCTTGTCACCTTCTCACTCACCTTTTCTTACCCTTACTCCTATCTACCTAAAACCTTGTCGCTCTACGGTATTTTATCTTGCGACCTACACATATCTATTTATACTACTCGCAACCTTCCTTTAACTTGATAGCACCACAGATTTCCTTTCGTGCCTTTTCAATTGTCTTTAAATGTAAGCAATTACTTTTCCTAGTCGTTCTTCCACTTGTTGCATGAATACTTGGCTTATCTTATTTCCCATGAATACAAGAATTTCATGTAACTCATATGATCTCAAATATCACTTTTGATTTTTATTTCTCATTCATTAGCCACGATAGGTGCCACTGTTTTATGGAGTGCATACAATTTTGTGGTGAGACTATTGTTACAAGATAATTTCCTCGTTAGGTTACTATGCTTGGGTTGAAGTCTTCTTCCTTATTTCCTCAGCTAGTCTTTCGTTGTAGTACTTAAGGGAGACCCTGTAACTCTTGTAAAGCTGTGAGCTTATTAGATTATGTACCTGACGGAACTTTTGATGTTCTTGGTCGCCTATAATTATCCCTAATTACTGACCTCCATGCCCTTGTGCTCGTAGGGTTGCTTCTGAATTGAAATTTCTAACTGTCTTCCCAGTGGTACTCTTTTATTTTCATAACACTTATAAAGTACCTTTAATTACCCAACTCCTATATGCATATTTCTCTAGGATCGCGATGTCATATCTGCGAGACTGAATTCACTATGTTTGGGTTCACTACGTTTATCTTGCATAATTTGCTGATTTGTCTGTATGCTCTAGTCTAGACATAAATAGGCTCTTCTTGAATCAACAACTAACTACTCGTTGGTCCATTCTCATATCTATATTCCACGTAATCTCTCTTGGGATATGTCCTTTATCTTAACTTACATCTCGCACTGGCTCCTGATGTATCAAGTGTCCATTAGCACTTACTATCAATAACATCCTGGCCAGGGAACTCTTACTGCCTCTCCCCGACATCATGCTTGCATAATGTTCTAGATTCGCAACATATCTGTAAGATTTGAATAAATGCAACCTCATACCTTTTGCCTTTTTACCACATTTTTCCTTTACTGTTCATAGTTACCTGAACCACTTAACTTTGACTTAATTCCACATCACATCATCTTCCCCCCTTTCGGGGAGTACTAAGATTTAGTGCTACGACGATCTACATATAGATGTTTTAAGTCTTCATCTTTGGCGTCTTTTCACATCAACAATGACCCTTACTCGCCTTACAGTAACCCTTATGCACCAAGGATAACTGAATTCCTTATGCATAAGGGTGACGCCTAGTGTAATTGGAACACTTAGTCCTTTAAGCTTAACTCTGCTCACGGTGCTTGCTTTAGGGAAGCGTCTTCCTGAATTAACTTTAAAGGTTATTCTTTTGTTGCTGTTGAAAGTAACTCAGAATGCTTATATTTCTTTGAATGAATTGTAAATACTTATAATAATCACTAACAGGGTACCTTGTACCCTTTTTCCCCTTGCTTATTTTACTTGTTGAAACTTGTATCTACCTTCTAATTCTCTTATTGCTTTTTACCATATGGGTGGATAGATATTCATGCCTTAGGGTTCCTTATCAAGAAGCTTACACGTCTTAGTACATACATGATATGCTGAAGACCTCACATTTACTCATCATAAACATGATGCAAAATCGAGTTCCTCTGACTCAACTCTTCCGTAGCCACATTCAATCTCATACCATCTTTCTGGATGTAGTTATTGTTGTATGACGAATAAAATAAAATTTAGGAGCGCTACCACACGATCTCGAGTAAGAAGAAAGAGTAACAGTCTTAAATGCCCTGTAGCCTCATGCTTATAAGTGTGGTGCACACCACACCCATAAACAAGACTCTACTAGACACGCCTTATAGATTCCCTAGGACAGAACTGTTCTGATACCACTTTTGTCATGACCCAAATCGATGGGCCACGATGGGCACCCAGTGCCTTACCCAACTGAGTACCAACATAACTTATCTTTCTTATCATACCATCATGGGTAAATGGACCAGAAGGGCCGTCATGAGATAACCTGAATAAAACATAAGGGAATACTAGACATAGGACGACCCACCATGATATAAAAACTTATACATGTGACATACGGGCCTATAAGACTGACATGATCATTTGTATACTCAAAACATAGGCTGATAAGTCCATACAAGAATCCATATATATGGCATATGTCTACAAGCCTCTAAGAGTACATAAGCGTCATAATAGTCGGTACAGGGCCCCACCATACCAACCTGCCATACCAATCAATACATGTCCAAATTATACTCACCAAATAGGCAACTCCGGAGCAAATGGAGTGCACCAACACCTTCTTCTGAGCTGATAGCCCACTAAGAGGACTGTCAACCCGTCTATCAGGACCTGCATATATGAAACGTAGTGTCCCTAGGAAAAAGGGACATCATTACAAATAAAGTACCGAGTGTGTAAGGCATGAAAAACAGTATCTAAATGGAATGAAATAAACATAGAGTAAAGGACTCAAGCTGTAAGTCTGAATAGCAGTGTGAATCATGAAACATTTATAATGTCATGCATGTTCATATAAATGTCATATCATGCATAGGTATGTGCGTACATAATATCATCAATCCTGTGAGGGCATCCCATCATATTATCTCGGCCTCTGTGGGAGAAATCATCAACAACTACCACTTGATCAGGTGGTGGTGCATATATAATGCTTAAACCTTTCCCCATACCCACTATACATATAATATATGCGTATATAACGCCATATGGTCATATGTCAATGTACATGTATAAATGAATCCAATGCATAAAGAAGTCAGTCGTCATAAGATCAATATGCCTTTGATTAATATCATAGGATAAACTTTATCATATTATTTATTATCAGAGACTCATGAACAAACGATATAATAACAAGACACATGGGGAACCAAGAACATAGGCATCCCCAATATTTCTATGAATAGAGTCATTTATAAAAATTATGCATTTGCTCATTTCGTTTGTATCATATGGATCATGCAGAAAGGAAAGAAGGGATACCCTTAACATACCTTAAACCAGTTGAGTCCTTTAACCTTCCAAGAAACTCTTCAAACAACTCAACTCAATCTATCATAGCAGAAGGATATTCACAGTGAGTGCTGAGTAAAGGCTAAGTCAGTAAGTTAAGTTAGTATCTTGTTTACGTAAATTCAGTAACATCTCTCCGGTAACAAGGGCCTCCTCCAATACCATATATCAACAACAACAACCAGAGAAATCCAACAACATATAAGTATCAATAACAAGAAATATAACAACATGTCACAACTACTTCACAACGAGCGACAAACTCCGATTGGAATCCGTATACCCCATATCAGCCCTTATAGACTTCTTATCTTAAAAGTATAATTAACATGATAATTAAGTCATTAATCAATGATTCCAGCCTTATACCATATATTTATAATAAAGGAAATAATCCACAACTCCAACTATCCTCGATTAGCAACTTTATTTACTAGTTCACACTTAGTCCATCCATTTAACTTAATCAATATCAAGAAAACTATATTCATACATACTACAGTAGCTTCAAGTTGAAATCCAAGTTATATTTATCTTACAACAGTCCTCCATGAATATGCAACACCATAGAAGTGACTTAAGATAATCTTCACTTCCAATCTCAAGTTTCATATGTTTCTTGCACCAATTCACTTGATAAACATACAAAAATGTATAACAACAGAAACCATAGCATAATAAAGTTATTTTCCCCATTGTCTAGCCATACAACACATATATATAGCCTTAAAACAACCCAACAAAAGATAACAACATCTCTTCCCCTTTCAAGTGCTATCTTGTAATCTTTCAATTCAACACCACAACCAACATGTAATTAACCTTAAACACCATCAAAATTATATTAAACATAACTCAAAAAGTAGATAAAATTCTAATCCTAAACTTATCTTAGCTCACCATCATCCTTATTCACATCACAAAACCATAAAGGTGTTATTTTTCACTTTTGTTTAACTTTGATTTTGATTATGGTGTATTTTTTTGAAATTTGTTTGGAGATTTGAGGGGAAATATTTTGGAGGGTTTGGTGAGTGTGAGGATGAAAGGAGGTAAAAAAATGAGCAAAGATCATCCCAAAACTGAGATAAAAATAAGTGAAGGTCGGCCACCGACCAAGTGGGTCCCATAGGGGCTTCTATGTAGTCTTGCAAAACATAAATATCTCTCTATGAAGATATTGTATTGCCAAATGGTTTAATGAATTAGAAACTAGACTCTTAGATCTTCAATTGGTAGGTGGATCATCCAGTAATTCCAAGTACAATAGGAGAAAAGCTCAGCTACATTTGACCTAATCTTCATCACGTTTATGAACGCAACTTGTGATGACCTTTGCCAACTTTTGTCCCACAACTCCCTTGACTTCAGAACGTAATACACGATATAATACCACTAAAATAACTCATCACATAACCTCATTATCATTTAAAGTACCCTATTCTTATCCCAAAAACACATGTTATAATATTCCCAACTTGTCGACTTTCGACGAAACTTATTTTCTTCAATTTGTTTAGCTTCTAAGTCTGTCAACCCTATTGATACTTGTTATTAATTATCTTAAAGATTTTAACCTCCAAGGTAACATGATTAACTTACTTTATGCATTTTTAAAGATGATCTCATTTATGAGCTTACACAGTTGACTTACGATGTACTCTCAGGTATGAAAATTTGGGGTGTAACAGGACACTCAACCCATTTTTGTTTAACCATATCGTATGGCCCCAGTGGATTTGAAGGCATTAATGGAGCAGTTGCAAGAGTTTCTTGATAAGGGTTCCGTCCGTCTAATGTATCCCCTTGGGGTGCCCCGGTTCTGTTTGTGAAGATGAAGGATGGTTCTACGCGCATGTGTATTGATTATCATCAGTTGAACAAGGTTACAGTGAAGAAAAGACATCCATTGCCACACATTGATGACTTATTTTATCAGCTGTAGGGTGCCAGAGTATTCTCAAAGATTGATTTACGGTTAGCGTATCGTTAGCTGAAGATTCGATATCCAGATATTCTGAAGAAGTCTTTTAGGACTCGGTATGGTCACTGCAAGTTCCTTGTGATGTCATTCGGACGGTCCCAATGCCCCAGCAATATTCATGTACTTGATGAACAGTGTATTTCAACCATATCTTGATTCATTCGTCATTATGTTTATTGACGACATATTGGTATACTCCCCCAGTTGGGGGGATTATGATCAATATTTGAGGATTGTTCTCCTGACCTTAAGACCATTAGCAAGTTGGATGTTTAGACCTTGGCCAACCAGTTTGTTAGATTGGTTGTTTCGGAGTCGAGTCGATTTCTTACTTGCGTGGTTTCTCGATATTCTTTATATGATCACATCAGAGAGCGCCAATATGACGACCCGTATTCACTTTTCCTTAAGGACATGGTACAACACGGCGATGCCAAGGAGGTTTCTATTGGAGAAATAGTGTGTTGCGGATGCAGGGCCCATTATGTGTGCCCAATGTGGATAGGTTATGTGAGTTTATTCTTTAGGAGGCCCAAGTTTCACGGTACTCCATTCATCTGAGTGCCGCTAAGACGTGTTAGGATTTGAGGCAGCACTATTGGTGGAGGAGAATGAAGAAAGACATAGTGGGGTGTGTAGATTGGTGCCTAAATTGTCAGCAGGTGAAGTATGAGCATTAGAGGCCGAGCGGTTTGCTTCAGAGACATGATATTCCAAAGTGGAAATGGGAGCATGTTACCATGGACTTCGTTGTTGGGCTCTCACGGACTTAGAAGAAATTTGACGCAGTATGGGTGATTGTGGACAAGTTGACCAAGTCAGCTCATTTCATTCCGATAATGACTACCTATTCTTTATAGTAGCTGGCTCAGATTTATATGCGTGAGATTGTCCATTTTTATGGTGTGCCAGTACCCATTATCTTGGACCGGGGTACGCAGTTCACATCGCATTTTTGAAGAGCTGTGCAGCGTAAGCTAGGCACACAGGTTGAGTTGAGTACAACATTTCACCCCCAAAAGATCGAACAGTCCGAGCGCATTATTCAGATATTGGAGGATATGCTTCGTGCATGTGTTATGGAGTTCGGGGGTTCTTAGGATCAGTTCTTGCCTCTTGCGGAGTTTACCTACAATAACAAGTACCAGTCGAGTATTCATATGTCTCTTTATGAGGCTCTATATGGGAGAGTGTCGTTCCCCAATTGGTTGGTTTGAGTAGGTAGAGGCTAAGTTATTACACACGGATTTAGTTCGAGATTTGTTTGATAAGGTCAAGATGATCCAGGATCGGCTTCGTACAACCCAATCTAGGTAGAAGAGTTATGCGGATCAGAGGTTCGTGATGTTGCATTCATGGTTGGAGAGCGAGTCTTGCTCCGGGTTTCACCCATGAAGGGTGTGATAAGGTTTGGGAAGGGGGGAAATTTAAGCCCTAGGTATGCCAAACCTTTTGAGATCATTGAGAGGATTGGTGAGGTGACCTACAAGCTTGCACTTCCACCTAGTTTATATGCAGTTCATCAGGTGTTCCATGTTTCCATGCTCCCGAAGTATCACGGCGATCTGTCCCATGTTTAATATTTCAGCTCAGTCCAATTAGACAAGGATTTGTCTTATGTTGAGGAGCTGGTGGCCATCTTGGACAGGCAATCCCAAAGTTAAGGTCACAGAGCATTGCTTCAATGAAGGTTCACTGAAGCGGTCAACCAGTCGAGGAGGCGACTTGGGTGACCGAGCATGATATGCGTAGCCATTATACTCATCTTTTCACCACTTCAGGTACGTCTCTATACTCGTTCGAGGACGAACTTGTATTTTAAGGGGGGGGGGGGGGGGGGGGGGTGTAACGGCCCAACCGGTTGTTTTGAGTATTTTAGTTTCGGTCCTCTATTTATTTCCTCCTCTATCTCATATTTTGGCTATGTGACTTGCTGGGGTGGTTGGTTTGGTTTCGGGTGAGTTTTGGAGTGAAATATGACACTTATTCGCAAAGTTGGAAGCTTAAGTTGAAAGAGTTGACCTGAGTTTGAATTTTGTGTAGACAGCTCCGGAATGGAGTTTTGATGGTTTCGATAGCTTTGTGTGGTTATTTTAGACTTATACATGTGTCCGGATAGTGATTTGGAGGTCCATATATAGTTTTGGCTTGAATTGGCAAAAATTTGAAATTTGAAGGTTTGGAAGATTGAGAAGTTTGAATGAAAGTTGACTTTATGGATATCGGGTCCAGATTTTGGTTTCGAAAGTTCGAATAATTCAGTTGTGTCAATTATGACGTGTGTGCAAAATTTGAGGTGAATCGGAGTTGGTTTGGTATGTTTCGGCATTAGTTTTAAAAGTTAGAAGTTCATAAATTCATTAGGCTTGAATCGATGTCTGATTCGTGGTTTTGACGATGTTTGATGTAATTTAAGGCTTCGAGAGAGTTCATATCGTGTTTTAGAAATTATTGGTATGTTCGAACGGGGTCCCGAAGGCCCCGGGTGTGTTTCAGATTGAGTTCGGACCATGTGTTCTTGAATTGGGATTTGTTGTTTTATAAGTTTCTGGTTTCCTTCATCACATTCGCGAAGATTATGCTGCGATTGCGTAGAGTCCTTAGTGACTGATGAAGGTTTACTCTTCGTGTTTGTGAAGTCAGGAATGCGATTTTTATTGTTTGGGAGTTTGTGCATCGGGAACGCGTGCTTAGGACCACGTTCGCGTATAAGGAAGAAGAGGCAGTGGGGAGGCACACATCGTTCTTCGCATTCGCGTGGCCTGGAACGCGATCACGTAAACAGAGGATGACTGACCACCGCATTCACGACTGAGATCAAGAGATCACATAAGAGGTTTTGTGACCACGGAGAATTTGTTCTCCGCGATCGCGTAAGGTAATAACTGGGCATCAGATATTTAATTCCAAGTCGAGGGTTTTGTTCCATTTTTCATCTTTTGAGCTCAGTTTTAGGTGATTTTTTAAGAGACTTTCAAGGAGTTAATTGGGGTAAGTGATTTTGACTCTGATTTAATTATTATACATGAATCCATCTTTATTTTTACCATTTAATTTGTGTTTTGAGTTTGAAAAATTGGGAAAATTTGTGGAACTTCATAAGCTATATTTTGAGGATTTGAAGATCGGAATTGAATATTTTTGTATGGTTGGACTCGTTATTGAATGAATGTTTGGATTTTTTTAAATTTGACCAGGTTCTAAGACGCGGGTCAGGGGATGACTTTTTGATTTTCTTTTAAGATTGCAACTCTATTATATGAAATAGTTTCTTATGGTATAAAGTTATTTTTGCTATATTCAAGCCGTTCGGAGTTGGATATTCACGAAAAAGGCTTACTAGTTGATTGAGTTAGCTTGTCTGAGGTAAGTATCTTGGCTAATTTTGTGTGAGAGAATTACTCTTTTAGGATTGGTGTTAATTGACCGGTTTAGGCAATTTAGCTTCTTTTCATGTCTTTAATCGCATTGTCATATCATGTTATATCTTTCATCAATAATTTAACTTTATATGCTTTATTTGACATTGTTAAATGCTTGTCCAATCTTTTAGTTATTTGTTTCCCTTACATGCTTAGTTGAAGTTACTGTTTCCTTATAGCCTTGTTAAATATTTAATTGTTGAGTTATCTTACGTGAAGTTCTTATTCTTGAAATATCTTATTGTTGTGTTTTGGTGTTGAAGTTGTAAAATCTATGATCACATTGAGGCAAAGTTTTAAATTATTGAAATATCGTTCTTGTTGAGCTATTCAGTTTCAGTTGCTGTTGTTGAGACTCTTGTACACATTGTGGTTGAGCCATGAGCTATTTTTTGGGAAAACATTGATATTGTTGATTCTTTTGGCAAGTTATGGCATTTGGGAACTTGAGGTGCGAGTTGTGATATGTTGTGATATCGATCATGTGATTATATAAGGATATGGGTTGATATGCATGCGATGAGATAAGGTGGACTTGATACGTGTGTTGCTAGTAGGGGAACTACTTGAAGCCACACGGTGTGATAAGGTGGGCTAAAACGCGGATGCTATTTCGGAATATATAATTTTCAAAACTAAATGTAAAGCTCCCGCGGTGATATAAGAAAAGATTGTGATTTTGATTGTGAAATGAGACTACAAGGTGGTACCACGATATTTTTGTTGTTATCTCACTAATCTCACTTGTAATTGTCCGCATTGTTTTCTTGATGTTCTTATTATGTGTTCCTTACTTGTTGCATTTATTGCTTTAAATTCAGTTGCAGTCCAACTTCTTGTTTGTCCTTATTGCCTCATTTTCCTCATTTACATTCTTAGACTGTATTATACTTGTTCAATTTCTTACTTTTATCCTTGTAGGTGCCTTGACCTGACCTCGTCCCCACTATACCGAGGTTATGTTTGATATTTACTGTGTACCGTTTGGTGTACTCATACTACGCGTCTGCACATTTTAACGTGCATATCCAGGTACCTCATACCACACTAGGCACCAGTGAGTAGAGCTTCTAGATTGGAGACTTCAAGGTATACCTGCCGGCGTTCGCAGGCTTCGGAATCACCCTCTGTCCTTGCTTTCTATTGCATACTCTTATTATAGATATTAATGTATTTGGGATGTTTTAGTATACTTGTGTAGAGCTTATGACTCGGTCTCACCAAATTTTGGGAGATATTGCTAGCAGTATTGTGGAGTTCTTTTTTGATAGTTGGTTGGCTAAAAATTTGAAGTTCTATTATTATTTTTGTTATTTCTTCATGTATGTTTGACTTACTTAGTTTTAGAGATTAAGTCCCATCATGACATCTTACGGTAGGAGATTGGGGTCTTGACTCATTAAGTGCAAAAAAAAAAGGAGGCCTTAAACATGTGCACGGTCACTTAATAAAGCAATCTAACATAAATTCTTAAGTTGTTGGACGTGTGAACAAATATCTTACATTTTAGATGAAAGAAAACGAGTAAGTTACATTTAAAGTGTAAGGATATACCTAATGACATGATGCCTTTTATGGGAAACTACCAAGCTTAGCTCAAAGCAGAAGTATAGCTCATGCATGTTAACATTATCTTTAGACTATATTACCACAACAACTCGTAACAGAGCCTATGATTCGGTGACTGGTGAGAGGAGTATATAAATTTTTATTATATAGAAAAGCTAAAGTGGTCGATCAAGGGTAATTTCGACATTTCAAACTTATGGTAGAATTGAACAGCCACCTCATTTATTCTCTATTTTACATTTTCGTCTCTCTCAAATTCGCTTACATTCTTCCTCTAGAATATTCTAAGCTCAGAGTCTCCCATGGCCCTATCTAGCTTTCTTCTTCGTTGTCTTCTTTTACAGAGGTAATGATTATCTCTCTGCTATTTGCTTTTATTATTATAGATCATTGGAGTTTAAGGATATGTATTTCTAGCTCAGTTAGTGGGTGGCTACTGCTCCAGTTAAACTTGGGGAAAGAAACAGGGAGAGTTTCCAAATTAGGTAGGAGGAATTGTTCTCCATGCAAATTAGTGAATTCAAGATCTAGATATCTCAAAAAAGAGGATACATTCACAGGTATCTTAGATTCAATCATCACTTTTATAATTGTGGCTTTCTATATATGAATTCCAGTCATTTAACAATTTCGTTGAGAGTACTTGGTTATAAATTGGTTATTTTACCATGAGTCTTTTTCCAATTTGTGGTTATGACAGTGAAGCTAACTTCCTATAGGTTTTTTTGTTGATAAATCAAAGGAGTATGGCTTCAATTTTGTTTGCTTTATCTTTTGAGCAATTCAATAACTCTACATCAACTGTATCGAGCGACATTTCTCATTCAAATTTCACTAACAAAGAAATTCAAAAAAGATTGTCTCATACAATCTTGTTTCACCGATATTTCTTTAGTAGATATTCTTAAACCGTTTGATACCATATATGCTCATCATTCCAATATATATCATTTTGCACAATTTGTTAAACAATTTGGTTTGCTGGAGTTGAATCATCCTAAAGCAATAATATTAGATTTGGCTTCTTGTGTGGATAAACTATTAGATATTGATTATTGATATAATGATATCAGAAAGTAGTACAGTATAAATGGTTAATTCATCGCTCAATTGTATTCTCATGTCGGTCATATTGGTAAATATCAGTTTCAAAGTGCAAATAGACAGTTTCAGTTAAATGTCGAAGTTTCGGTTACTTTATGTAAGATATACCTTTCTGTAATAGCATAAAGAGGGGTGACAAAAGGTCATCTTGTATTTCCTACATTTTCTTAGCTAAAAGACTGTCGAATTTATAATTGTTTTCCTCTTTGCTTCAAGGTTCATGTCTCTAAGCATTAGATAATGGTATATTTGTTATAAATTATCAATTTTTTACTATAGGTGAATGTTACTCAAAACATTTCTTATTTTGCTAAATAAATAAAAAGATATTGAAGCCCCGTGAGTTACTCCTAAGGGTTCAATTACTTTGTCTTTTACCTAATTCATTTCATTTGTGTTAGGAAATTTTATGATAGATAGGGCTTTTCGTAAGGAACTCTACTTACTACTTACTTCGGTATATGCTAAAAAAGGTAATTCCAATTTGTGTCCTCCAGTTTGTGTGACTTCTATATTATTAAAGTTGAGTATGTGGTTGTGGGCAGTCTCAGGGATAAATAAAATTTATAAAAAAAGAAAAGAGGTAGAGAGGAAGAGGATCGGGTCTATGGTTGGGGAGAAGAGAGGCCCGACATCCAAGGGCAAATTTACCTTAAAAAGACTAAACCTAATGCTAAAAGTTTTCAAACAATCATACTGCCTTGGCCTATTTTGCAAATAAAAATTTCAATCGCTTAATAATGTGGTGTATACTTAATTCAGGATCATCATATGTGTATTGTGGTACTTGGAGAAAACAGTCAGGAACTTGACCGGCAAGACAAATTAAAGCGAGCTGGCAAGACCAATTAAAGCAAAATGGCAAGATCAACTAGAGCAAGTTGCCTGTGAACTGTTAGAGTCTTGCATTTCTTTCCTCCTATAGGAAAAAACTTATTATACTTCAAATGATCTAAAAGAAGTAGAGTTGTGAGACGCTTGATGAAAAATTTATGATTGTATATGGTTTATGTGCTGAGTTCATTACCCTAGCTTGTGAAAATGCAAACTGCCTTATAGAAATAGATTTATAGATATTCTAATTAGTTAATGTTAGTTGCTCCATATTCAATTTGTTGCTGCATCTTCATATATGGTTTTCTACTCACAAAAGCAATCGAAAATTTTTAGAAGTAAAATAAAAGACTATTTCTTTGACTTAACTAATATTTATAATGATTGCACAAATCTAACCACTTGATCCTATACATGCGGGGGGAGTTCAAACTATTAAGTTAGTTGTTTGAGACAGGGAGTTGAAATAGAGATGACTTCTCTTACGAAATCAATCAAACTTAAGGTCCAGTCCTTCTTAGCAAACCGCAAGATATTGATATGTTTAAATCGAACTGGTAGTTACAATATTGAAGAAAAAGATATCTTTGTATTTGCAAAACCTTATACTTATTCTTATCCAACACTCTATCAAAAGATATTATGATATAAAAGATAAGCCCTTCACACTTTTTTTTCCGCGATGTTGTGGAGTTGCGAATAGTTTTCAAATTTATGGAGACGTCAAGTACAAACTTCTAATGCAGGTTGCAGATGCTTCAGAATACGACTGCTACACATCTTCAGATTTTCACCCTTATGGATCCTTGAAACACGGACTTCAGTGGCTATATTCAAGATATGAGATGTAAGGTTATATTTTTTTTCTTTTGCTTCAAGAGCTTAATAAGTTACTCATGGCACTCCTCTGGAGTTATAGAAGTACTATTACTGTTTTACTTTCATTTCGTCTCCCTGTTTTTTGTCCCCCTTTTATGCTTAACCTCCAAAACTAATGTTGTAAAGTTTGATGGTCATGCAGGTGTAATGCTATTTCCTTTTAAGAAAATTATTATTTCTTAGCAATGAGTATTCTGCTATGAATGAAACTTTTGATTATCATTCTTTTAGCAGCATAAAGCAGTTGTGTTATCCAAATTATAAGTGACATGTTTTGCTTGTGTGGAGATACTATAAGATTGCAGCTCAAAATGGTGTTAAACTTTCTTGTGGGAACTTCAGATACTTTCTTTCTTATTATAAGAGTATAGCAACTATAGCCAACGATTCTATTTTATAAATAAGTTAAAATATGTTCTAATATCATTGACAGTTTTCTAGGGGCCATTTCACTTTTTCTATTCTGGTAGCGTTCTGACATCACAACAAATTTTAAGGCAATACAAAGTGTACTGATAAAACATTTCTTGGGAAGGGAGCTAAACAAAAAATCAAATTGGTTTTAATATGTTCGCATGTTTTATTATCTTTTTTTTTGTGGTTAGTTAATTAGTCATACATAGCTTAAGGGACTATTTAAGCTTGTTCAATGATGAATTAAGCATGTCCGTGTAAGCTTCAAAAAATTGGCAATTTCAAACGAAAACTCTGAGATTATTGAACTTTTCACTATTTTGTGTATCTTAATAAGAATGGATTGGTGAATCCATCTATTTTTTAGATATTATACTAGTCAATTTTGAGGAAGACAAAACTATTTATCTATCTTACCGTTTTTCTTGATTTGCGTTATTATTAGTAGGAACTTTTTCTGTTGATCTCTTTGTTCTTAATCTTAGCAATGGATAAAGCAGGAACCATTATGAAAAAATTTCGGGGGGTTACAGATCTCTTATACTACCATCGATCGACAGAGCGGAACGACCAATCGCCAGATGGTAAAGGAAGGCGCCATCCATTGCAGCACTTACTGTAACAAGAAGAGCGTGAACTCATTCTCAAGCACTTGCAGCGGCTGGCTTTTTTTCTTACGAGGCAGGCCAGCCATAGGTTCGAATCCTGCCACCTTTCTTGTGGATCATCCTGTGGTTAAGTCTGACTATACTGACACCGACTCTGTTGTGCTTGGTCATCCACTCGAGAAAATAGATGAATAGATAGTGCGAAACCAGCTGAAGGAAGGTCGCGTTAGCGCCCCTTATTTCTCATCTTTGAAAACAAGATGCGCTCCTACGTGAGGAGGGGGGAANGAGAAGGCGAAAAAGCGCCGCCGAAGCAGCATAAGCAGGCTTCTATTGCTACGTAACAATAAAGCAGGATAGCATTTTGCGCCCACATGTTTGAATTTGAGGGTAAAGAGCTCTATGTATTAATTGCTTTAGGTTAGTCTGATCAAAGAATAGTTACCAAGTTGCACTATATTTAGCACCATAATTGGCATAAATTCCTTCTTTTATTGTCTACTTGAGCTAAACCTCCAACATGTTGGTGAAAATGTATGCCTAAGATGCTATGTGTGCCTAGAGGAAGCTGAATTCATCATTCAGTGATGTAAATAGATCAGCATTGAGCAGTTGGTACATGTACCATTGCTTGTACATTGTTTGTGCATGTTTCCAAGATTATTCAAATTCAAATGGTGGTACCTGCCCATGGTACTGTAAAAGAAATTATTATCTCAGATGGGCGAGAAAGTAAAAAACATCTCATAGCTGTATGTACTACAATTTCAACCTGTAATTTTTATGTAGTTTGGAACGACAAGTAAATGTATCAAAAATGAGAAACTTCGGTCCACACGCTTTGAATACAGTTTGTTTGTGTTTGGTGGCTGTCTGAATCAAAATGAAAGATGTACAAATAATAGATTCATTAAACCCTCCTACTTCTCTTTGTGCCCCCTCTATATCCAATAAAATCATGCTATTTACAGTAGGATGTCGAGTTTATCTATCAAAAGAATTTCTTGTAGCGAACAGAGCAACAAGTTAGCGATGTTGGGCCGTGGTAGAATAAATGGCGTGCACTTGGTTTACTACCTTTGCCAGGCTAGGTATAGTTTGAAGATATACACACACACAAGAAAAAGATAGCCTCTAGGCTTTAGTGGCCCTAATATACTCGGACGATGGGGTTTCACACAGCGGATCTCCAAAGAAGTCATGAGATGATGGCCCATGTAAACTTATTTCGGAGGGATCCTTGATGGGTTAATTTGCCAAACACTCTTTATATAGAAGGTGGAATTGTCTTGGAAATAAATAGTATTTGGACTCCAAAACCAAGATGATAAGAACATACTACTCTAAATTTAATCTAGTACATGACAGCTGATCAAAGATGGCCCACAAATTTCTCGGGTTGACTAGTGCAACATAAACATGGACGAATGACTTGCAATTACATCCATTTAAGGGCTATATATATATATATATATATATATATATATATATATATATATATATATATATATATATATATATATATATATATATATATATATATATATATATATATATCATCTAGTACATGACAATTGACAGCTGATCAAAGATGGCCCAAAAATTTCTCGCGTTGACTAGTGCAACATAAACATGGACGAATAACTTGCAGTTGCATCCATTTAAGGGATATATATATATATATATATATATATCACGACCTAAAATCCCACCGATGGTTATGATGACACATACATCTAAATATGCTAGGTAAGTCAATAACCATAACCAACCAAAACAAAACAAATGAAGGATTATCCGTTGCCAAGATATAGATAAAATATAGGTAAGTCTCAAATCCAATAATACATAATGCGGGAATACATCAACCAACTCCCAGAATTCGGTAGTACGAAGTCATGAGCTACTAAGATAAAATACAAATAAATCTCGCAAAATATAAGAGCGCATTCTGAAATAAGATAAACAGTATGATAACGAGAAGAAGAGACTTAGAGTTTGCAGTCGATCAAGACGCACTACCTCTAGTCTCCTGAGTCAGCTAATATAATGATCCGACATGTCGTTTTGAGCAGTAGATCCTCTTTTTATGATTCAATATCTTTCGTGGAGCTACTTGATGATTTATGACTTGCGTGCATGGTCCAAGTTAATTTTCGGAAAGCTTTAACGTGAACTTTTAAGGAAAACTTAATATTTGAACTTGAAAATGGCTAGAGTTGACCACGGTAAATATTATCAGTAAACAACCCCGGATTGGTTGTACGTATGGTTGGTTGGGCTCCCCGGAGACCCGAGGCTGTATCGTCGCTTGATGTAAAAATTAAAAATTTGAAGTATGAATTGAAGTTCTTTGGTTCTGGTATTTGATTCTTGAATTTTGATGTTATTTTGGTAATCCGAGCTTAAGAGCGAGTTTGTATGATGTTATTATATTTGTGTAAATATAAATTGTAGCCCGAGGGGCTCATGTGAGTTTCAGATGGGTTTCAGACTGTTTGGTAAATATGGGAATATGCTGGTGCGACAGAATTCGCATTTGTGTGGATTTATTTGAAATGCGAGCCTCACATTTGCGAGTACTAGCTTTCATTTGCGATGCTGGGTAGTGGCAAGCCAGCTTTACATTTGAGAAGATTTAGTTACTTTTGCGAGGTGGAAGACTTCTTAATTGCGAGAATTATTTAATTGTGACACTAAAAAGTAGAAGGACAGCTTTGCATTTGCAAAGCTTTGTACGCTTTTGCGAGGGGCTGGTCCTCCGCAAATGCAAAGGCTTAGTCGTATTTCTGACATCAGAGGAGGCTCGGGCATTGTTCCTATTTGCGATCAGTGATTCGCTTTTGTGAACATCGCAATTACGAAAAAGAGTTTGCAATTGCGATATCAACAGCTAGGTTAAAGGTTGGGATTTCGGGACTTAGCTCATTTTACTCTTTTTTTAGACTTAGACTCCACGTAAAGGCGATTTTGGAGAGCAATTTCATCCCAATTTCATAGATTAGTAACTTTAACTTGTCTTTGTTCAATTTTCATTACTTTTTCATGAAATTTTACTATCAAATATGAGATTTCATAGAGTAGAAATAGGGATTTTGGATAGAAATTTAGGATTTTGATTTTATATTTAGACCTCAAGTTAAGGTTCGAACTTGAAACAAATCACACATTTGAACTCAGGGTTGAATGAGTAATTGGGGTTTGGTCTCAATTTTGGATTTTGACCATGTAGGCTCGGGTTGACTCTTTGTTGACTTATTTAAATATGTTAAATATCATACCTTTTTGACACTAGGTTAGTTTCTAAAGTTTTTTTAAAAATTTATTTGAGTAATATTTGACTTGATTTGGGTGATTTGGAGACTTGTTCTAAAGGGAAAGTCATATTGATATTATTCCGGAAAAAGGTAAGTATCATGGTTAACCTTGACTTAGGAAATTAGGATATGATTGATCTATTTGCTGCGTGATTTATGTGTGGGGACGACATATATTCCACAACGGTATGGACAGTTATTAATATTGATAATGGGTTCGAGTTGTGTACCGCAATGGAAAGGATGTGTTATAGTTATTCTTGATTGTTATACTCCGCTACCGTGTGGTGTTATGAGGCTATGATGTGATGATATTTTGGGGCCCTCTGTCTTCTATTTTTTTCTTATTTAGTTCATTATGTAGTTACCCGTTTCTCTATATTCTTATTATTTTTCTGCTTATTACTCGTACATGTTTACAGTAAGTGTCTTGTCATAGCGCTGTCACTACCTCGTCGAGGTTAGACTCGATACTTACTATTATATAGGGTCGGTTGTACTCATACTATACTTCTAAAATTCTTGTGCATATCCCGATGTCGGTCCCAACGGCGTTCAGATGTGATTTGCTCGAACTCTTTCCCAAGAGACCTTAGCTAGCGCTGCTAGGCGTTCGCAGATCCTGAAGTCCCCTTCATCTCATTATCTACTGTTTATTGTACCAATCAGTATTGTACTTTCCTTTTGCAGACTTGTATTTAGTATTACTAGTAATTCATGTACTCGTGACACCAAATTCTGGGGATAGTCTTAGACAATGATGTACTTTTATTATACATTTTATGAGATATTATGTTTTTAGCTGTTAAACTGCTTTAATCATTGTGCTAATATTGGTTTGACTAGCAAGCAGATGTATGGTTCCATCACGCCCCCATAGTTGGGATTTTGGGTCGTGATAGCTACTGGGAAGCCTCCTGAGATCCACAAGTGCCAATGCCACACAAGATGTGCCGAAGTATAGTAGGAGTACAAATATAACATGTACCAAGTAAGTATCAATTCAATTCTCATAGAAATAGTAGCGAGATTTTTACAAAAAATTGATACTCACCTTCAACGTGAACAATTTATAATAGTATGAAATCACAAAAAGTAGCTTCGAACAACAGATATAATAGTGAGATGCAAAAACAATCAGAGGTGGGATAAATACGCTTCTCAAACAAGATAACTAGAACACAATTCAATTTCTTAGCCCGCATATAAAAATGATATGCACCAAGTACACCTACATGAATAGTTTTATATGAGTCTAGGATGATCGTGCATGCTCTAGACTCAATCATAATCAATACCCAGTACATTATATATGCTCCATCATGATCCAACACGTCCCACGTGCTTTACATGATATGCGTATCACCTGTGCTCATAAGGCAACTGTAATGACCCGGTGGGTCGTTTTGAGAGTTGTAGCCCCGTTCTCCTATTTTGTGCTTATATTGTGCTTTAATGTTATTTTATGACTTATCGGGGTAGTTGGTTCGGGTCCAGAAGGATTTCAGAATGAATTGAGACACTTAGTCTCATAATGTAAAGCTTAAGTTGGAAAAGTTGAGTGGGTGTTGACTTATGTGTAAAAGACCCTGTATTTGAATTTTGATGGTTCCGTTAGATCTGTTGGATGATTTTGGACTTATGAGCGTGTCCAGATTGAGATTTGAAGGACCATAGTGGAATTAGGCTTGAAATGACAAAATTTGAATTTTTGGGAAATTTTATCGGGAGTGGACTTTTTGATATTGGGGTCGGATTGGATTTCCAAAAGTTGGAGTACGTTCATGGTGTCATTTGTGAATTGTGTGTAAACTTGAGGTCAATCGGACGTGATTTGATAGGTTTCAGCGTCGTTTGTAGAATTTGGAAAATTTCAAAGTTCATTATGCTTGAATTGGGATGCGATTCGTGTTTTTGATGTTGTTTGAGGTGATTTGAAGGCTCGACTAAGTTCGTATGATGTTTTAAGACTTGTTGGTATGTTTGGTTGAGGTCCCGGGGGCCTCAGGTTTATTTCGGGTTATTAACAGATCAAGGTTTGTGTCACGACCCAAACCGATGGGCCGCGACGGGCACCCGGTACCTTACTTAACCGAGTACCAATATAACATATCTTTCTTATTACATTATAATGAGTAAATGAGCCGGAGAGGCTGTCATGAGATAACCAGAATAAACTTGTGGGAATAATTGACATAGAACGACGTACGGGCCTATAAGGCCAAAATAATCACTCGTACACTGAACATAGGCCGACAAGGCAATACAATCTTTCATATACATGAAATATGTCTACAAGCCGCTAAGAGTACATAAACTTCATAAGCCCGGGACAGGGTCCCGACATACCAATCAATACATGTCTAAATTATACTGACCAAATAAGAAACTACGTAGCAAATAGAGCGTACCAACATATTCCGCTGAGCTGATAACCTACTTGGAGGACTCTCAACCTGTTTATCGGGACCTGCGGGCATGAAATGCAGTATCCCCAGGAAAAAGGGACGTCGGTACAAATAATGTACCACGTATGTAAGGAATGAAAATCAGTAAACAGTTGAGATGAGAAAAACATGGAGTAAAAGACTTAACATGTATATCTGAATATCTCTGTGAATCACTAATACTTATAATGTCATGCATATGCGTATAAATGTCATACCATAAATATGTATATGCATTTATAACATCATCAAGCCTCTGAGGGCATACCATCATATCATCTCGGCCACTGAGCGCAAATCATCAACATATACCAGCTGATCAAGTGGTGGTGCGTATATAACGCCGTAACCTTTCCCATATCCCATATAAATATAATATACACATATACGCGTATATAACGCCATCTGGTCATGGGTCAATGTTCATGTATAAATGAATGCAATACATGAGAAGTACGTCAATAAAATCTTTTGGAACATCATAAGACCATTATGCCTCTGATTAATATTATGAAATAAACTCTATCAACTTATGTATTTTCTGAGACCCATGGATAGATGATAGAATAATATGACACATGAGGAATCAATAACATAATCATCTCTAGTACTTCTATGAATAGAATCATTTATGGAAATTGTGCATTTGCTCGTTTCGTTTGTGTCGTATAGATCATGCCAAAAGAAAGAAGGGATAACCTTAACATACCTGAACTGATTCTTTTGACAATCCCTCCAACATATGTTGATTGCGACAAAACATGTAACGAAGGATCGAAGTAGGGGAAAATCCTTATATTAGTCTTGAGAAAGATTGTACCGTGCTCTCTTAGAATCACAAAATCACGTTACGATTCAACAGTATAACTTCGTTGCAAATCTTCTTAGAATTGCAAATACATATTTGAAGCTTCATCCGTTTTCTTCCAATCCATACAAAATTATCAATCTCTTGAAATTGTAAATATAACATAGGTATTTTAATGATTTGAAGTCTTTGTTAAAGAGTGTGGGCCCCACTCTTTGTATGACTAAGCCAACTATTTGTTACATCTTGTGTTTTCGTATGTTAAAGTTTTGTCTTAAGTTAATTGACGTAGACTCGGTGATGTGATTTTCTTGAGATTATAAGCATTTATGCTATTTATAACAAGTAATAAGTAAGCGCGTGAAATAAAAAGAGTAAATGAATAAAAAAATGAGTTTCATTGAAGGTTGTAGATATGGGGTAAAATACGGTTCGAGCTATAACACGCAATATTTATGGACTAGTACCATACAAAGTACCATATGACCATGATAGTATGATGTACAAAGTGTATTAAAAATGAGTAATATTTTAAGTAATTTAAGATAATTCATAATTATGTGGGTAATTGGTTAATTATTGAGTATCGTGATATTACCTAATTAACTAATAAGTTATGGGATAAAGATTAAAACCCCCACCCCCACGTGGAAGCAAGCCACTACCCAAACCATATGACTCTTAGTCATTATGGGTATGTGGAAACCGATTCCAACATAAGGAATTTTAATCCAAATAAGGCTACATATCTTTGAAACAATTCAAAAGTACTTATCATTGAATGATTAAGAGAATAACAGAAACTTTAAATGGGGGAAATCTGAAGCTACGTATCTTCCAACAATTTAGAGAACAACAAAGACTTTAATTCAAACAGATATTTCAACAAGTAAGGTATGGGTCTTCAATAATTCAAACAGAGATTTCATAGCATCTTAAGCAATGTGAGATTTTGCAATTTTAAGGGAGTATGGTGAAATCCTTCTCAAAAATACCATGCGGATTTTTTCAACCCCAGGTATGTTAAGGCTAAGCCCTTCCTTCATTTTGGCATGATCTCATAATTACATATGCTTGATAACGAGACATAAATAGAAGTTCATACTCCCGAATTTATGCATTATCCTAGTCTCATAAGTTAAACTATTCTCCCTTAACAGGACTTTATGTTCAATTGAGTATTATCTTCTTCCAGTCAAGAGAGCAGAGAATCTATATATATAGTATTACGGTATTTTCATTACCATCGAGCTATAATCTATGGGAAGGCCCCTATTGGGAAAACTCTGGTCAGACGGTAAGTTATATACCGAGCCTACTGTGGCCGAGCATCTATGAGCGAGCCCAGTTGGCTGAGATACAGAGCCTAGTATGGCCGAGCGCCTATGAGCGATCCTACTACGACAGAGCATATATATATATATATATATATATATATATATATATATATATATACCAAGCCTTATAGGGCCAAACAACTATTTTATTTACTATATTGAGAGAGTTGAGTCAGTTCAACAGGTGAGCATATTTTTCGATTATCTTTGACTCCCATTTACTTTAAGCTATTAAATTATCAATTCACTTTCAGCTTTCAGTTATATTATTGCCTTGCATACTCGGTACATTATTTCGTACTGACGTCCCTTTTTTTGGGGGCGATGCATTTCATGCATGCAGGTTCAGATAGACAGGCAGGTAGACCTCCTCAGTAGGTGTTGCTCGAGTTCAGATATATCAGTAAGCTCCACGTTCTTCGGAGTTGCCGGGTCTAGAAGTTTTGTGTAGATCTTATGTATATACGCATATAGGTTATAGGTAGGTCGGGGCCCTATTCCGATCATGGTTCATCCATCAGTAGAGGCTTGTAGACATATCCTATTAGTTAGTGCAGTATGTTGGGCTTGTAGGACCTGAATGTATATTTTGTTGGCTTGTCAGTTGTAGTAGTTATGACGGCCTTGCCAGCCAACTTTATATTGATATTTAGTCAGCGTTAGTTTCCATTCAGTTTTATATTTTGCTTCACAAATTGTCTTGCAATGTGGATCTTGGCCAAAGTATGACATTATATGTCCAGAGTTCCTGAGTCACAAGTTGGTACGTACGGATAGATGAGGCACTGGGTGCCGGTCTTGCCCCCAGGCTCGGGGCGTGATAAAAGTGGTATCAGAGCGGTTCTATCCTGGGGAGTCTACAAGCCGTGTCTAGTAGGGTCTTGTTTATAGATGTGCGGTGCACCACATTTTATAAGCAGGGGCTACAGGGTATTTAGGAGTTGGTTATCCTTCTTTAAAATCTAAATCGTGCTGTAGAACTGAGTTATAGGAAATTTGAGTTAAACTTACGCGTTGGTGTTTGCATGTATAGATGATGATGACTAGGAAGGCTACGGCTAGCTAGAATAGAGATACAACAGTAGGTGAGGGGACTAGCATAGTACCTCTAGTAGATGGGGCCCAATTTGAGGCTAAGGGAGAGACCCCTACTTAGTCATTACCGGCTCCTCCACAACCTGAGGAGATTCCTAGGGAGACCACACATCCAGTCCCCCCGTCGCTTCAATCGGATCAGGATTTGAGGAGTGTGATGCATTTGTTGACACAGTTGGTAGCTACCCAGCAACATGCTAGGGCACCCATTAGTGTAGGACCTTCTGAGGGGTCTGGGAGTTCATGGGTCCGAGAGTTTATTGCTTTGAGTCCCCCAGAATTCATGGGGACAAATCAGAGGGAGGACTCGCAGGATTTCATAGATCAACGTCACGTGATCTTTCTTGTTATGCATTCCACTGATAGAGAGGCAGTTGAGCTAGCAGCTTTTCGACTCCAAGATGTAGCCATCCTTTGGTACGAGGGATGGGAAAGGTTCAGGGGATGTGATACACCTCCAGCTATTTGGGGAAATTTTTTGGATGCCTTTCTTGACCAGTACTTACCGCGAGAGATCCGACCATCTGAATGGAGCACTCTTTTGGGTCAATCTGGTCAAAGGTGAAGCAATAGAAGAAAATACCTCCACAAAGCGACGGTAATAACCCACCAAACTCAGGAAACTCCTAATCTCCGTAGCTGAGGACGGTCTGGGCCAACTCTGCACCGCCTCTATCTTCTTCGGGTCCACCTGAATACCCTCACTAGACACTACGTGGCCCAAGAAAGCTACCGAACCAAGACAAAACTCACATTTGGAGAACTTTGCATAAGGCTTCTCCTCCCTCAATCTCTGCAACACAACCCTCAAATGCTGAGCGTGGTCCTCCTGTCTACGAGAGTACACCAGGATGTCATCTATGAACACAATAACGAATGAATCAAGGTAAGGCTGAAACACACTGTTCATCAAATGCATGAACGCGGCTGGGGCATTGGTCAGCTCAAAAGACATAACCAGAAACTCATAGTGGCCATATCTGGTCCTAAAAGCAGTCTCCGGAATATCAGAATCCCGAATCTTCAGCTGATGGTACCCAGACCTCAAGTCGATCTTCGAGAACATCCTAGCTCCCTGAAGCTGATCAAATAAGTCATCAATACGGGGCAAAGGATACCGGTTCTTCACCGTAACCTTGTTCAGCTGCCTATAGTCAATGCACATATGCATGTATCCATCTTTCTTCTTTACGAACAACGTCGGTGCACCCCAAGGCGACACACTAGGCCGAATGAACCCCTCATCTAGGAGTTCCTGAAGTTGTTCCTTCAATTCCTTCAAATCTGCGTGGGCCATGCGGTAAGGGGGAATAGAGATAGGCTGGGTATCTGGCAATAAGTCAATACCAAATTCAATGTCCCTGTCAGGTGGCATGCCTGGCAGGTCTGCTGGGAAAACGTCCGGGAACTCACGGACCACAGGAACAAAATCGATGGAAGGAGTCTCACAACTAACATCCCTCACAAAGGCAAGATAAGACTCACACCCCTTCCCAATCATACACTGAGCCTTCAGAAAGGAAATCACCCTGCTAGGCACGTACTCCACCAAACCTCTCCACTCAATCCTCGGCACTCCGGGCATCACTAAGGTCACGGTCTTGGCGTGACAGTCGAGAAACGCATGGCATGGAGATAGCCAATCCATGCCCAAAATCACATCAAAGTCAACCATACTAAGCAATAATAGATCTGCCCGGGTCCCCCGACCCCTAATAGATATAATACAAGACCGGTACACCCAGTCTACCACAACGGTATCCCTCACCGGATTCGACACATGAACAACTAAAAACAAAGACTCACGAGGCGTATACAAGAAATGTGCAAAGTATGAAGAAACATATGAATACATAGAACTAGGATCAAATAATACTTCAACATCCCGGTGACAGACTGAGATAATACCTGTAATCACTGCATCTGAAGCTATGGCA
>ML339141.1:0-68969 GCA_005239505.1 Nicotiana paniculata | reverse complement strand
CCATGTGCTGAGGAACCCTGAACTGATGGTGGCCGGGACGAGCTCTGGGCTGGAAGTGCACTAACTGAGGAGCGGTCCAGATGAGAGCTACAGGGACCGTGTCCTGATGAAGCAACGCTGTAAGATGGACGAGCTGGCGGAGGAGGCCTGAATGGTCTGCCTCTGCTCTACCGAGACTGACCTCCTGAGTGATCACCACTATAACTACCAGAACCTCGAGGCCTCTTGGCCTCTCTCTCAACACGCTCCTGGCGGTGCACTGACTCAATCTCCCTGGCTATCTCAACTACCTCCTCAAAAGAAGCACCGAATACCCTCTCCCTGGTCAGAAAAATCCGTAGCTGATAAGCGAGACCATCAAAAAATCTCTGAATCCTCTCTCTGTCTGTGGGAACTAGCCAGATGGCATGATGGGCTAACTCAGAGAACCTCATCTCATACTACATCACGGTCATGTCTCCCTGACGCAACTGCTCGAACTCTCTGCGCAGCTCCTCCTTACGAGACTGTGGTATATACTTCTCCAGAAAGAGAATGGAGAACTGGTGCCATGTAAGAGGCGATGCATCCGCGGGTCTACGCCTTTCATAGGCCTCTCACCAAGCAAGTGCAGCTCCTAAAAACTGGAATGTAGTGAATGGAACCCTACTGGCCTCTAATATCCCTGCAGTACGTAGTATCCTCTAACACTTGTCCAAGAAGGCCTGGGCATCTTAGCCCTTTGTGCCACTAAAGGTCGGAGGCTGGAGTCTGCTGAATCTCTCCAACCTACTCTGCTCATCATCAGCTAAAGCTGGGACCACATAATCCTGTACTAGAGCAATCTACTGTACTGGGGCTTCCCCAGATGTCTGAAGTTCCTGGGTGACCTACTCAGGTGTTCGGGCAACTGGAGTCTGGATGCCTCCCCCGACCTAAGAAGTAGTAGCAGTAGTGGACACAACGACGTCCTGTGCCAAGCTGGTGCACACCGTCAAAATCTGGGCTAGGGTCTCCTGAAGACCCGGAATCACAAAGGGCACTGCTGGTGCTTGAGTCTGCCCCGCTGGAATCTCAGCTGCGGGGACTTGCTCCTGGGCAATGGGAGGGTCCACAGGTGCTGCCCCGGCTGCTGTGCGGGTTGCACCCCTCCCTCTGCCACGGCCGCGACCATGGCCTCGACCTCGGGCTGGTCCTGCTGGGATCTGGTCACCTCTATCAGTAGCACGAGTCCTCACCATCTGTGAGAGAATGAAAACAACAGAAGTTTAGTTTCAGTGTTCAACAGAGTTGCACGACAAAATTCAAAGATGTGGGACTTTCCTAAGGGTTTTGTAGCCTCTCGAAGATAAGTACAGACGTCTCCGTACCGATCCGCAAGACTCTGCTAAACCTGCTCATGACTGGTGAGACCTATTTAACCTTGCGCTCTGATACCAACTTGTCACGACCCATTTCCGGAGTCGTGATGGCGCCTGTCGTGGAACCAGGCAAGCCACCCAATTATTCTAACTAAATTGCAATTACCAACATAATATCCTTTTTAACAAGTCTGAAATCAATAATAATAATAATAAATCACATTTTTGGGAAACCAGTTTATGAAATTCAAAACCTAAATCCTACTAACCCCGGATCAAGTGTCACACATTCATGAGCTGCTAGTACTTAATACAACCAAAAGAAATGACTAACATAGTCTGAAAATAAATACGACAGGTAGAAAGAAAAGAGAAGACGAGATCACGATCGCCAGCTGCTACCTCGTCAACTCTGATGAAACTGCTGCTACTCACTGACCCGAGCTGAATTTCGCTGTACCTGGATCTGCATACAAGGTGCAGGGGTTAACGTGAGTACACCAACTCCATAGTAACGAAACCAAACTACGGGCTGAGAGGTAGTGACGGACTAAACCTCCGATAATTCAAACAACAATATATAACTTGGACATGACAGTAATATATCAGTAAGTAAACACGATGCATCAATATATGTCTGTAACTCTGCATACTAGCATGAATTCATATAGAATCAAGAATGATGTGTACTCATTAATCAAGCTCTCAAAATGTGGTCCACTCAGTACTAGAATCCGGCCTCCCGGCCCAGGGAAGTCCATCTCGGATATTACATAAACACAAGTGACACAGTCACCAAGTACTGAGGAAAAAAACCGATCCAGCCCCCAGGCAGAAGATCCATCTCTAGAACATAATAACCACGGAGAAAATCCATCTCCGGAACATAATGCTCGGACAAATCCATGTCTAGGGAAATACATCCCTCAATATCTGTGTGCTCACTGGGGGTGTAAAGACTCCGGAGGGGATCCTTTCAGCCCAAGCGCTATATCAAGCCAATGAAAGCATGATTCCAGGATCGCTGCGGTGTGCAGTCCGACCTCATAACTATCTCAAAACTAGGCTCCAAGCCTCACTCAGTCAATACCTTCCAATCTCACTCACAATGCTCTAACATATGAAAAATCAGCCCAAACCAATGATAATATAGAATAAACTAGAAACTTACGAGACTGAGGCATGAAGAATATACTATAACAGGACTGAGTACATGAAAACAATAATCACAGATAGAGACAACAATAATTGACCATTCCGGTCTGAACATATCAGCGTGAAGCCTTAACATTTATACTTAGCATGATTTCTATTGCGTTCAAGGTAAATACCACCTTCACAGTACAAATATCAACCTGAGATAACCATTAGACAGTGCCATGGGATGAGCCAGGCTACAAATATTTGGTGTACGCCCGCATGCGCGTCACTTGGCAAGTGCGTCACCTTAGTTAACATCAAATATCACATAGTTTGGGGTTTCGAACCCTCAATTCCAAGTTTGGAAGCGTAACTTACCTCAAAACCAGCTAATACACTACTCCGCAGTGCCTTTTCCTCTAAATTCGGCTTCCAAGTGCTCCAAATCTACCAACAATCAGATGTATATCATTATATTAT
This sequence comes from Nicotiana paniculata, assembly GCA_005239505.1. Taxonomy (NCBI): domain Eukaryota; kingdom Viridiplantae; phylum Streptophyta; class Magnoliopsida; order Solanales; family Solanaceae; genus Nicotiana; species Nicotiana paniculata. The sequence goes on along the minus strand of ML339141.1, from coordinate 66,009 downwards.
GCTAAGGAACTAATCCCAATTGAAATGCATTAAAAATACTCAAAAATCCCGAAATTGGTCAAACCTGACCCCCGGGCCCACGTCTCGAAACTCAGAAATTTTTATACAGAACTGTTCTTTATCATCTCACGAGTCCGTACATATAAAGAATACTAAATTTGGAGTCCAAATGACCCCTCAAATCCCCATTTTAAAGATTCTTAATCCCAAGTCCTTATTACCCAATTTACACTGATTTTCCCCTAATTTCCACCATAAATCCGACCTTTAATCCCATATAAACGAGTTTAGAGTCCAAAAATCTTACCTCGGTGAAGAACTATCGAATCCCCTCTTCAAAACCCTTCCAAAAGCTTCAAACCCGGATGAAATATTGAGAAAATGGTTAAAATTCGCGAAGGCACGTTTTTATACTTTCTGTCTAGTGGGTCCGCACCTGCAACCACTTACTTGCACCTGCGAAATCGCACCTGCGAAAAATTCCAAGGACCCTAACTTCCGCATCTGCGATCGACCTCCCGCACCTGCGGCCTCACAGGTGCGACAATTACCTCGCACCTGCGGAAATCCTCTCACTTAGCCAATCTTCCTCACCTGCGGTGCCACGTCCGCTCCTGCAAAACCGCACCTGCGGCTCACCATCCGCAGGTGCGAAAACACCAGCACCAGCAACTTCAGCAACAACAATTATGCTTCAAACTCCCCGTTAACCACTCAAAACCATCCCGATCCCCTCGGGACCCCAACCAAACATACCAACACCTCATATATGATCATTCAAACTTAGTTGCACTCCCGAAACACTAAAAATAACATCAAAACACCAAAATCACATCAAATGCAAGCTTAAGAACTTTGAAATTTCTAAAATCCTCCAACGATGCCGTAACTATCCAAAACAACTCCGATTGACCTTAAATTTTGCAGACATATCCAAAATGACATTACGAACCTGTTCCATCTTCCGAAATTTCATTCCGACCCCGATAGCCTATTTTCCACTGCCAACCGAAAATCGCCAAAAACTAACTTTCGCCAATTCAAGCCTAATTCTACACCGGACATCACAAAAATATTCCGAACACACTCTTAAGTCACAAATCACCTAATGAAGCTATCCAAGCCATAAAATCCACATTCCGAGGTCGTTTCCCAATAAGTCAACTCTCAGTTGACTTTTCCCATTATAAGGCTATCTCTAAAGACTACATGACTGAACTCTCACTACAACCCTTCAATTTCAAGCTTATCGACCCTAACAAATCAATAACAGAATAACCAACCTATGAAGAGTCGATAACAACAATTATAATGAAGGTTTTACGTAATGACGGACCGGGTCGTTACAACATCCCATCATATCATCTCGGCCACTATGGGCAAATCATCAACGTATACCAGCTGATCAGGTGGTGGTGCGTATATAACACCGTAACCTTTTCCCATATCCTATATACATATAATATACATATATATGCGTATATAACACCATCTGGTCATATGTCTTTGTGCATGTATAAATGAATGCAATGCATGAGAAGTACGTCAATAAAATCTTTCAGAACATCATAAGACCATTATGCCTCTGATTAATATCATGAAATAAACTTTATCAGCTTACATATTTTTGAGACCCATGAACAGATGATAGAATAATATGACACATGGGAATCCAGAACATAAGCATTTCTAGTATTTCTAAGAATAGAACCATTTATGGAAATTGTGCATTTGCTCATTTCGTTTGTATCGTATAGATCATGCCAAAAGAAAGAAGGGATAGCCTTAACATACCTGAACTGATTCTCTTGACAATCCCCCCAACATACGTTAATTGCAACAAAACATGTAACCATGACTCCAAGTAGGGGAAAATCCATATGATATTCTTGAGAAAGATTGTACCATGCTCTCTTAGAATCAAAAAATCCCGTTACGATTACACAGTATAACTTCGTTGCAAATCTTCTTAGAATTGCAAATACATATTTGAAGCTTCATCCGTTTGCTTTCAATCCATACAGAATTATCAATCTCTTCAAATTTTAAATATAACAAGTGTATTTTAATGATTTTAAGTCTTTGTTAAAGAGAGTGGGCCCCACTCTTTGTATGACTAAGCCAACTATTATTCTTAATATGCCACATATAGGTGAGCTTTAAGAGTCACATTTTTGTGACTTTGTGGGCTGCTACGTTGGTTGTTCAAAAGTGTATCCAAGATGTCTTATTAATTACCAATTTCTTAATTAACTTGGTAATTCTCCACTAATCTAATAATTAATAAATTTCCCACATAATTAAGAATTATCTCAAATTACTTAAAATACTACTCACTTTTAACACACTTTATATACCTTACCATCATGGTCATGTGGTACCTTGTACGACACTAGTCCATGAATACATGGTATTATAGCTTGGACCGTATTTTATCCCATATTGCCAAACTTCGACGGAACTCATTTTCTTCGATTTACTTACCCTCTCACCTTCGCAAATTAACTTATCACTTTTTCGAAATAGCATAATACTTATAATCCCAAAATAAATCTCATTCCCAAACTTACTTCGATTAACTTATGACGAAACCTTAGCGTACAAAAATGCGGAATGTAACATTTCATTTATGAGCTTACATCAACTTACTTATGGGGTACTTCCATGTACGAAAACATGGGGTGTAACAGTTTGAAGTTGAAGAGCTGCTGAAGTTTGAGGACTGCCGGTGTAATCGCATTTGCGGAGAGGGCACCACAGGTGCGAGCCCGTAGAAGCGGGAAGGGATCTGCAGAAGCGAGCTAGGAAGGATATGGCAGAGGTCGCAGGTGAGAGATCCTTCCCAAACTTGTGAGGCTGCAGAAGCGGATCATGGGTCGCAGAAGCGCCTCCGCAGGTGCGAGACCTGGAGCGCAGGTGCGAGCCCAAGTGAGTTAAGTGACCTTCGCAGGTCCAGAGTTTTCACCGCAAAATCGGGATCGCCGAAGCAGATTTTGGGACTGCAGGTGTGGTGTATATGTGAAGAACATATAAATTCAAGGGTTCGTGATTTTTGATTCATTTTAACATTTTGAACTCGGAATTGGGCGAGTTTTGAGAGAGATTTCGAAGGGATTCTTGATATAAGTCACTTGTGGTTAAATTTCTTCAGTAATTAGTGTGTTGTTGAGGTGTAATTTTGGGGTTTAAGGCTAAGGAATTGGAGAGTGTAGTTTGGGGATTTGGGTGACGAATTGGTGTTGGATTTTTTTAAAAATTGTGTAGTTGGACTTTTGGTTGGACAAGGCTTTCGGTTTTTGTGAGTTTTGTTGAATTCCGAGATATGGAACTATGGGGCGATTTTAACAATATTGGGTTTTTGATTTATAAATTCGTAATTTCTTGTAGAATTGATTCCTTAGCCCGTATTGATTGTATTGTATTGTTTATGGCTAGATTCGACACGTTCAAAGGCCGATTTGCGAGGAAAAGGTGTATTAAAGTAGGCATTCTTCTCAGATTGAGGTAAGTATCAGTTCTAAATCTAGTTATGAGGGAATGAAACCCTGGATTTTGTGTCTCGTGATTGGTTTGGAGGTGACACACATGCTAGGTGATGGGTGTGTGGGCGTGCACCGTGGGAATAGGGGCTTGGCTCATTCCATGAAATTGTGAAGTTAAATAACTTGTTGCTAGCTTTATGCTTTCCATGTGTTATCGAAATTTGACTGCAAATCATGTTAGAAATCACGGTTAGGATATGGGTTGGTACTATTGGGAGGCCCAGAGGCCATGATACATGTTGAATTACCTGTTAATTGCTGTTTGTACTCAGTCTCAGTTTTATTTGCATATCATATCTATGTCTCTATTATTCCTTGTTGATACATCATATCATTTCTATTTGGGCTAATTTTCATAATTTCGGAGAGCCCGAGAGACTGGAGATATTGATGACTGAGTGAGGCCGAGGGCCTGATTTTGAGGATATATATGGGGTCGGGCTGCACGCCGCAACATGTTTCATTGATTAGATGCCATGATTGGCTTGATATAGTGCTAGGGCTGAACGAGCCCTTCCGGAGTCTGTGCACACCATCACTGAGTGCATGTACCTACTGAGTGTGAGTGCCGAGTGATGTAGAGGAATGAACAACTGTGAGGAATGAGTGATTGTGAGGTTTGTGTGAATGGGAGGACTAAGTGACTATTTCTCTGAGAGGCTGCATTTGGTATCATTGTTGTTGCAGATAGCTGCCATATATCAATGTTTTGAAACTTCTGAGAGATATTATCTTTGGTTTTACTTGAACTCGGCATATATAAACTGATTTGACTTAAATTGCCGGATTTGAAGTATGTCTACTTTTTCTTGTTGAGATTATTGAAAATTAGTTATAACTGTGTAGCTCGTCACTATCTTCAGTTACTTATTTAATGTTGTTACTTAATGAATGGGTTGTACTCACGCTACACCCTTCTCCTCGTGTGCAGATCCAGGTGCTTCCAATTACGGTGGCTGCTGAGTGAGGAGTCGAGATCTCAGAGACTATCGAGGTAGCTGTATAGCACTCGTAGGCCTTGACTCTCATTCATTATCTTTATTTGTATTTCAGTTCTTATCCCTTAGATATTGTAGTAGACTATATCCCGGTATAGATGCTTATGTAATCAGTGACACCCCGATTTTGGGAGAGGTTTGTATTGCGTTGTGGATTTATTTTAGTTTTTATAAAGTTTTTCTTAAATATTAACTGCTTTTGTATAATTTACAAAGCTGTTACTGTGTTATGATTGTTGAATAGTGGCTTGCCTAGTTCCATGATATGCTCCATCACGAAAGTTGGTTTTTGGGTCGTGAAAAGTTGGTATTAGAGCCTAGGCTACATAGGTGTCATGGGTCATGAGTAGGTTAAGTAGAGTCTTGGGAATTGGTACAGAGACGTCTGTACTTATCTTCGAGAGGCTGCTGAACCCTTAGGAAATTTCACATTCTTGTATACTGTCGTGGGGATTGTTGATTTCGGTAATTAAAATTTTGTTATTCTATTCTCTCACAGATGGTGAGGACACGTACTATTGGGCAGGATGGAAAACCACCAGAACCACAAGCTAGGGCTGAAAAGGCTGAGGTCGCGGTAGAGGCCGCGGTAGGGCATGTGTGCAACTCGCACAACAGTTAGGACTTCAACCTCCATCATTTAGTGGTGCTGATTTAAAGGATGCTCAGGGCTTTCTGGATTAGTACGAGCGGATGCTTCGGACAATGGGTATTCTGGAGATAGTGGGGTCTCATTCACTACTTTTCAGTTTTCTGGTGCTTCCTTCATATGGTGGGAGGCTTATGAGAGGCGCAGGCCGGTCGATTTAGCACCACTTACATGACAGGAGTTCTTCATTCTCTTCTTGGAGAAGTTCGTGCAGCAGTCTCACATAGGGGAGCTGTGCAGACAGTTTGAGAAGCTTCGTCAAGGTGGCATGTCGATGACATAGTATTAGATAAGGTTTTTTGATTTGGATCGTTCACACTAATAGGGAGAGGATTTGGGGGTTCATTGATGGCCTCACATATCAGTTGCGGTTGCTTATGGCTTGGGAAAGGGTATATGGTGCTACTTTTGATGAGGTATTCAAAATTGCTCGGCAGATAGAGGTGGTCCGTAGTCAGGAGCGGGTAGAGAGGGAGGCCAAGAGGCCTCGTGGGTCAGGAGGTTTTAGTGGTGTTCCTTCTAGAGGTCAGTTCTACCACAACAGGGGTCGTCCTTATAGGCATGCTCGGACGGCTCATCTAATCACCGTGGTGTATCATTCTGCCATGGTTCATACAGTACACGTCAGGGCGAGTCATATCTCAATGCCCTTCCAGCTTAGTGTTCGTCCCATGCTCCATCAATTCAAGGCTCATCTATTCCAGGTCCTTCTAGCAGTTATACCGGTGCTCGAGCCTCCCTTCAGTCCCCACCACCAGCTCCAGGGAGTTTCTTTAAGTTCGGGGAGTTTGGGCATGTGTGGAGGTAGTGTCCTCGTCGCCAGAGAGGTCCAGCTCAGTAGAGGAGTCAGCCTACGACTCCAAAACCCGTTACTTCACTACTCGTTCAGTCAGCTCAGGGTGGGGCCCATTCAGCTAGAGGTCGCCCTAGAGTAGGAGATAGATCAGGTGGCATTCAGGCACGATTCTATGCTATTCCTGCTCGACCAGATGCTGTTGCTTCAGATGCAGTGATCAGAAGTATTATCTTAGTTTTCCACAGGGATGCCTCTGTATTATTTGACCCTGGTTCCAATTATTCATATGTATCATCGTATTTTTCTCACCATTTGGACATTCCCCGTGAGTCCTTAGCTTTATATTTTCATGTCTCTACGCCCGTGGACGATACTATTATGGATCACGTATATCGGTAGTGTGTGGTGACTATTGGGGGATTGGAGACCAAAGTTAATCTTTTGTTGCTTAGTATGGTGGACTTTGACGTGATTGTGGCTATGGATTGGTTGTCTCCATGTCATGTTGTTCTAGATTGTCACGCTAAGACCGTGACATTGGCAATTCCGGGATTAGAAAGGTTTGAGTGGAGAGGTTCTCTTGACTATGTTCCTAGCAGAGTGATTTCATATTTGAAGGACCAGTGGATGGTTGGGAAGGGTTGTTTGTCTTATCTTGCCTTTGTGAGGGATGCTAATGTTGATTCTCCCACTATTAATTATGTTTCGGTTGTGCGGGAGTTTCCAGATGTGTTCCCTGCAGACTTGCCGGGCATGCCGCCCGACAGGGATATTGATTTCGGTATTGACTTGGTGCCGGGCATTTAGCCCATTTCTATTCCATCGTATCGCATGGAACCAGCTGAGATCAAGGAACTGAAGGAGCAGCTTCATGAACTCCTTGATAAGGGGTTTATTAGGCGCAGTGGGTCACCTTGGGGTGCACCAGTTATGTTTTTGAATAAGAAGGATGGTACTATGAGGATGTGCATTGATTATAGGCAGTTGAACAAATTTACAATCAAGAACTAGTGTCCTTTGCCACATATTGATGATTTGTTTGATCAACTTCAGGGAGCGAGGGAGTTCTCCAAGATTGATTTGAGTTCTGGGTATCACCAGTTGAAGATTCGGGACTCGGATATTCTAAGAACAACATTCATGACCAGTTATGGTCATTATGAGTTCCTTATGATGTCTTTTGGGATGACCAACTCCCCAACAACGTTCATTCATCTGATGAATATTGTGTTTTGAACTTTCTCGACTCGTTTGTTATATTGTTCATTGATGATATCCTGGTGTACTCTCATATCTAGGAGGAGCATGCCAGCATTTGAGGATTGTGTTGTAGCGGTTGAGGGAGGAGAAGATTTATGCCTTCTCCAAGTGGGAATTTTGGCTTAGTTCAGTGGCATTCTTGGGGCACGTGGTGTCGAGTGAGGGTATTCGGGTGGATCTAAAGAAGATAGAGGCGGTTTAGAGTTAGCCATACCGTCCTCAGTTACAGAGATTCAAAGATTTCTCAGCTTTGCCGATTATTACCGTCGCGTTGTTTAGGGTTTCTCGTCTATTGCACGTCCTTTGACCAAATTTACCCAAAAGGGTGCTCCTTTCATATGGTCGGATGAGTGCTAGGAGAGCTTTCAGAAGCTCAAGACTGCCTTAACCACAACTCCAACTCTAGTTTTTGCCTTTAGCTTCAGGCTCTTTTACAGTATATTGTGATGCTTCTCAGATCGGTATTGGGTATTTCTTGATGAAGGAGGGTAGAGTGATTGTTTATGATTTGCATCAGTTGAATCCTCATGAGAAGAACTACCCTGTTCATGATTTGGTGTTAGCTGCCATCGTTCATGTATTGATGATTTGGAGGAATTATCTCTACAGTGTGTCTTGTGAGGTGTTTACGGATCATTGGAGCCTCCAGTACTTGTTCAAACAAAAGGATCCAAATTTGAGGTAGTGGAGATGGTTGGAGCTGCTAAAGGACTATGATATCACCATTCTGTATCATCCCGGGAAGGCCAATGTGGTGGCCGATGCCTTGAGTAGAAAGGTGGTGAGTATGGGTGGTCTTGCATTCTTTCCCGTTGGAGAGAGACCTGTTGCAGCTGATGTTCAGGATTTGGCCAACCAGTTTGTGAGAATGGATATTTCGGAGCCCAGTCCGATTTTAGCTTGTGTGGTTCTCGGTCTTTCTTATATGACCACATCAGAGATCACCAATATGATGATCCCCATTAGCTTGTCCTTAAGGACACGATTAAGCATAGTGATTCTAGAGATGTGACTATTGGAAATGATGGGGTATTGAGGATGCAGGGTCGGATTTGTGTGCTCAATATGGATGGGCTACGTGATTTGATTCTTGAGGAGGCCGACAATTCACGGTATTCCATTCATCCGGGTGCTGCGAAGATGTATGAGGACTTGAGGCAGCACTACCAATGGAGGATAATTAAGAAACATATAATGGGGTTTATAGCTCGGTGCCTTAACTGTCAGCAGGTGAAGTATGAGCATCAAAGACTGGGTGGATTACTTCAGAGGTCAGAGATTCCATAGTGGAAGTGGGAGCGGATCACCATGGATTTTGTAGTTGCGCTCCCACGGACTTCGAGGAAGTTCGATGCTATTTGGTGATTGAGGATTAGCTAACTAAGTCCGTGCACTTCATTCCAGTTGGTACTACCTATTATTCGGAGCGGCTGAGATTTACATCCGTGAGATCGTCCACTTCATGGTGTGCCAATGTCCATTATTTCACATTAGGACACACATTTTACATCACATTTCTAGAGGGCGATGCAGCGAGAGTTGGGAACCTAGGATGAGTTGAGCATAACATTTCACCCTCAAAAGTTGAGGTCAAAGGATATATCTTCAGTGAAGGTGCACTGGAGAGGTCAGCCAGTTGAGGAGGCTATTTGGGAGACCGAGAGGGAGATGCGGAGCAGATATCCACACCTATTTGAGACTCCAAGTATGTTTCTAAACCTGTTCGAGGATGAACATTTCTTTAAGAGGGGGAGAATGTAACGACCTAACCAGTCGTTTGGAGAGTTGTAGCCCCATTCCCCTATTTTATGCTCATTTTGTGCTTTACTGTTGTTTTATGACTTGCTGGGGGTAGTTGGTTCGGGTCCGGAAGGATCTCGGTAGGAATTGAGACACTTAGTCTCATAATGGAAAGCTTAAGTTAGAAAAGTTGACCGGATGTTGACTTATGTGTAAATGACCCCAGATTTGATTTTTGATGGTTCCGTTAGCCCTGTTGGGTGATTGTGGACTTAGAAGCGTGTCCAGATTGTGATTTGGAGGTGCGTAGTGGAATTAGGCTTGAAATGGCATTGGGTTTTTGGGAAATTGTGTCGGGAGTGAACATTTTGATATCGGGGTCGGATTGGACAACCGAAAGTTGGAGTAGGTTCGTGGTGTCATTTGTGACTTGTGTGAAAAATTGGAGGTCAATCAGACATGATTTGATAGGTTTCAGTGTCGTTTGTCGAATTTGGAAAATTTGAAAGTTCATTAGGCTTGAATGGGGTGCGATTCATGTTTTTATGTTGTTTGAGGTGATTTGAAGGCTCGACTAAGTTCATATGATGTTTTAGGAGTTGTTGATATGTTTGGTTGAGGTCCCGGGGGCCTCGGGTTGATTTCGGGTGGTTAAGGGATCGAGGTTTGAAGTTGAAGAGCTACTGAAGTTCAAGGCCTGCTGGTGTAATCGCACATACGGAATGGGCACCGCAGGTGCGAGCCCGCAGAAGAGGGAAGGGAGCAGCAGAAGTGGGCCAGGAAGGATATGGCAGAGGTCGCAGGTGCGAGGTCCTTTCCGCACATTCGGGGCCGTAGAAGCGGATCGTGGATCGCTGAAGCGCCTTCGTAGGTTCGAGCCTATGTAAGTTAAGTGACATCCGCAGGTGCGGGGTTTTCATCGCAAAAGCGGGAACGCCGAAGTGGAATTTGGGACCGCATGTGCGGTTTAACTGGGTAAAACATATAAATGCAAGGGTTCACGATTTTGGCTTCATTTAAACATTTTGAAATCGGAACTGGGCGATTTTTGAGAGAGATTTCGCAGGGATTCTTGAGGTAAGTCACTTGTGGTTAAATTTCTTTAATAGTTATGCTTCCCCATTGATTATACCACCTTGTAGGTGTGTTTTTTGAGGTGTAATTTGGGGCTTTAAGGCTAAGGAATTGGAGATTGTAATTTGGGGATTTGGGTGACAAATTGGTGTTGGATTTTGATAAACTTGTATGGTTGGACTTGTGGTTGGATGGGCTTTCGGTTTTTGTGAGTTTTGTTGAATTCCGAGACGTGGGCCCGGGGGGATGATTTGAATCAATTTCAGATTTTTGAGTTATAACTTTGTAACTTCTTGTAGAATTGATTCCTTAGCCCGTGTTGATTGTATTGTTATGTTTGTGGCTAGATTCGAGACGTTCAGAGGCCGATTTGCGAGGCAAAGGTGTATTGTAGTAGGGATTCTACTCGGATTGAGGTTAGTAACAGTTCTAAATCTGGTTCTAAGGGTATGAAACCCTGGATTTTGTGTCATGTGATTGGTTTGGAGGTGATGCAAATGCTAGGTGACAGGCGTGTGGGCGTGCCATGAAACTGTGAAGTTAAATAACTTGTTGCTAGCTTTATGCTTTCCATGTGTTATCGAAATTTGACTGCAAATCATGTTAGAAATCATGGTTAGGCTATGGGTTGGTATTGGTGGGACCCCCAGAGGCCATGATACATATCGAATTACCTGTTAATTGCTGTTTGTACTCAATCTCAATTTTATTTGCATATCATATCTCAGTCTCTATTATTCCTTGTTGATACATCATATCATTTCTGTTTGATCTAATTTTCATGATTTCTGAGAGCCGAGAGACTGGAGAGATTGATGACTGGAGGAATGAGCAACTGTGAGGAATGAGTGATTGTGAGGTTTGAGTGAATGGGATGACTGAGTGACTGTTGCTCTGAGAGGCTGCATTTGATATCATTGTTGTTTCACATAGCTACCATATATCACTATTATGAAACTTCTGAGAGATATTATCTCCGGTTTTAATTGAACTGGGCATGTATAAACTGATTTGACTTAAATTGTAGAATTTTAAAACATGTCTACTTTTCCTTGTTGAAAATGAATTATAATTGTGTATCTCGTCAGTATCTTCAGTTCCTTATTTAGTATTGTTACTTACTGAGTTGGTTGTACACACGCTACACCCTGCACCTCGTGTGCAGATCCAGGTGCTTCCAGCTACGACGACTGCTGAGTGAGGAGTCGAGATCTCGGACACTATCGAGGCAGCTTCATAGGCCTTGACTTTCCTTCATTATTTTTATTTGTATTTCAGTTCTTATTTCTTAGACATTGTAGAAGAGTGTATCCTGGTATAGATACTCCTGTACTCGGTGACACCCTGGTTTTGGGAGAGATTTGTATTGCGTTGTAGATTTACTTCAATTTTTAAAAAGTTTTCTTAAATATTAACTACTTTCGTATAATTTTCAAATCTTTTACTGTGTAGAGATGGTTTATTAGTGGCTTGACAAGTTCCACGATAGGCACCATCATGACAGTTGGTTTTTCGATCGTGACAGCAACATGTATGATCACTAACTCCCGAGGGACAGATCTATATCCAAGCGTCGCACGAAAATCTGTCGTTCCATAACATATCACTATCACAATAATTGACAACATAAACCGTCGAGTTATAACCAAATTAATATCAATGTGCTCATAATATTTCCACGCACCATAATCATATCAATATGTATCAACATATCCCTCTCTTAGGATGCATGCATATGTTCAAGAAATAATTAATAAAACTCACAAGGACATAATAGTAAAGATGCGAATAAGTAATCATGACATAAGTAGGACTACAGCTGAAAAAAATATATCAACATCTCAAGAATAGCCCATCATTCCTAAATAAGATGTCATAAGCAAACACATCATTTTTAGCATGAATAAATAGGCTCATGTAGTCATACAATTAAATAAAGCATCAGTTAAGAAGAACTAACAACCAAACAACGCATAAAAAAAACCTAGAACTATCTCAATATATCCTTAGTGCAAATATATACGCTCGTCACCTCGCATATACGTCACCCCCAAATCACATAGAATGTAGCATGTAATTAAAGTTTATAGAAATTTTCTCTTAATAAGATTAAACAAGAGACTTACCAGCTTCCGAAATCGCTACAACCCTCAAATAATTCTTTTCTTTTGAAATTCTCCTCTAGACATCCAAAATACAATCAACTAATGCTTAACGGGGTAAAATAAAATCATAGAAACTAGTTCTAAGTAATAAAGCTTTAATATTTAATCAAATCTCAAAAGTCAAAAACATGTCAACTCGGGCCACATGGTCAAAACTCGAGTCTAAGTTCAAATTCTATTGACCTATAATACACGAGTCTAAATATGTCATTAATTTTTAAATTCTGTCCAAATCAGTGTCCAATACCTCAAAATAGATTCTCTTATGTTGTAGACAAAATCCTATATTAGACTCTTTGATTCCATATTTTAAGTATAGAAATTCATGGGGAATCAAGATATATTATCAAAACCAAGTAGGAATAACTTAGACTCAATATTGGGGTGAAAATATCCTCAAACATCGCCTTCTCCCAAAGTGTAGGTATAAATAATGATAAAAATAAGCTAGATTCCGAAATCTGGATATAAATACTCCTCCTAATAATTTGCTCTACGCGATTGTGACCATGACCCACGCAATTGGGATGCATAAAGGGTTGCCGACCTTTGTTCTACTCGATCACGTTTGCTCTCCAGCAATCGTCAAGGCCACTGACCTGATGTTAACAATGAGGTTAGGGAGATCTCAAATTTAGAATTGAATATTAGATGTGCGGAAGCAAAATCAGAAAAGAATATGATAACTGGAAATAAAGATATGGAAAGTTTGAAGGAACAACACAAGAATTTCCAAGAACGAAAGTTCTAAAGTCTTAACAAGATCCAAGTAACAACGTATAGATTTATAAGAAGAATATCTAATGCCTTTACTGAGATAACGAATAAAAACTAATAGATTCAGATCTTGACCGCTTTGTGAGTAAATTCAGAGTATAATTAGTATTTAGAACTAATCTCCTTCGAAAAAATACCAAAAAGAAATCAAATATATTACAAGAAGTTACCTTACTACCTTGAACTAAAACGATCTAGGTTTGAAAGATAAATCCCAAAGCAATGGCACAAAAGTTCAAAAGAACTCTCAATATAATATTGTTCAAATGTTGTCTATTACAATGAAGAACTAAGCACCCTTTATATAGGATCTTAGTAGGCGCTGATCAAAACAAATAATTAAAAGGAATGATATTCCCCAGGGCATAGAAGACTACCCACACTTTGTTCAATAAGTTTTAAAGTTGGCAAACCTTGAATAAAGCATAGTCTTCAAGATAGATTCTAAAAACTAGGATATATAACATTAGTTTTGGGTTGCTGTAGCTGCTCCTTTTTGGGGATGATGTGGGACCTATTCAAATTACTCTTGGACTTTACTTGGGGCCTCTAAATAGTTGTAGGACTGGGCCAAAAGATCTTCTTTGGGATAGATCTATTCTTCTACCATAAGGTACTCTTTAATTGCCAGTTGAAGCCCATTAAGTTTGTCTTGAAGTTTCTTTGCTTGAGATCTTGTCATGGACTTTTTTGAAGCTTTCAAAGCTTCATCCTTCTCCTTTAATGATATTGAGCTTCCATGGATGCTATTATTCCTCTCTTCTTGAATAGAATTCGTCTTCGAATTTGAGCCCATCAAATAAGGAAAGATCATAAAAATTAAAAATAGCACTAACTTGATATGAACTAGGAAGATCAAATTTATAAACATTGTCTCCCAGTCTTTCAAGGACTTCAAATAGGCCATCTCCTCTTATATCTAATTTATATATTTGTTTGGCAAGAAATATTTCCTTCTTAAAATGCACCCAAACTAAATCTTCAGGCTTAAAGATAACATATTTTTGCCACTTATTTCATAGCAGTTTGTTCATTCTTTCGTACAACTTCAAGCCTTGTATGTTCGTGAATTATCTTCATTTTCAACCTTCTTCCTACCATTAATATTAACAATATTATTAGTAGGCAAATTCAGTAAATCAAGCGGAGTAAGGGGATTAAGTCCATAAATAACTTCAAAAAGAGACTACTAGTAGAAGAATGGGTAGTTCTATTACATGCAAGCTCTACCATGGGCAAATGTTCTTCCCAAGAAGCTAATTTTCCTTTTAAAACCGCACTCCACATATTCCCTTTCGTTTGCCCATCAATTTTCGGTTGACAAGATGTAGAGAATAGCAAGTTAGTTCCCTACTTTCCCCGAAGAACTCTTCAAAATTGACTTAAAAACTTAGCATCCCTATCACTAACAATAGTTGTAGGTATTCCATGTAACTTAACCACTTCCTTCACAAATAAATCAGCAATATTTGATGCATCATTAGTCTTCAAACATGGAATAAAATAAGTCATTTTTAAAAATCTATCTACCAAAACAAATATAGTGTCATTACCATACTTAGTTCTAGGCAGTCCTAACACAACATTCATAAAAATATCAAGCCAAGGGGAATTAGGAACATGAAAAAGAAAATCAAGACCATATGAAAACACTTTTGATTTATCTTGTCTACATTCAAGACATTGAGAGAACACTTTCTTAACATCGTTTTGCTTTCCAGGACAAAAGAATGTTCACCAAATATATCCAAAGTTTTGGGCACTCCAAAGTGCCACACGAGTCCACCACAATGTGCTTCCCTAACAAACAATTCTCACAAGGAGCAATGACGAACTCACAATTTATTTTTCTTAAAAAATAACCTATCTTGAAGATTGAACCTCTCATTATGACCCAACTTACATTCTGCAAAATCCTTGCGAAAATCAGAATCATTAGAATAAAGGTCTTGATTTCATCAAAATCCATCAATTTAGAAGTAAGAGAAGAGACCACGACATACCTTCTTAAAAGTGCATCACAAACCATATTTTCTTTTCTTTACTTGTATGCAATCATATAAGGGAAAGTTTCAATGAATTCAACACATTTTTCATACCCACGATTAAACTTACTTTGACTATTTAAATATCTCAAGTATTCATGATCAATCTTAACCACAAACTCTCTAGGCCACAAATAATCTTTTCCCATAGCTAAAGCTCTTACCAAAGCATACAAATATTTTGTCATAAGTTGAGTAGTTCAATGTAGATCCATTCACCTTTTCACTAAAGTACACAATGTGCTTCAAAATTTGAATAAAAACAACACCTATTCCTTTCCAGAGGCATCACACTTAACCTCAAAAGACTTAAAAAAAAATCACGTAATTGCAAAAGATGAGCAGAACACAATTTTTCTTTCAACACGTTAAAACATCATGTTTTTATTTTCTCCATGAAAAAACCTTATCCTTCTTAATGACTTCAGTTAAAGGAGCAACAATGGTGCTAAAATCTCTAATGAATCTCCTATAAAAATAAACAAGTCCTTGAAAACTCCTAACTTCAGTTACACTATTAGGTTTAGGCCATTTTTTGATTGCCTTAATTTTCTCTTCATCAACTTCAATTCCCTTAGAACTGACTACAAAACCCATGAATACCGCATGATCCATACAAAAAGTACACATCTTAAGATTAGCAAACAAGTGTTGCTTTCTAAGAACTCCAGAAACTTTTTAGGTGTTCCACATGCTCATCAAGATTTTTTGAGTAAATCAAGATATCATCAAAATAGACCACTACAAATTTTCCATGAAAATCCTTAAAAACACGATTCATCAATTTTATGAAATTGCTGGGTGCATTACTCAAGCCAAAAGTTATAAATAACCACTCATAAAGCCCATAATTGGTCTTAAAAGCCGTCTTCCATTCATATCTAGGATTCAATAGAATCTGATGGTAACCACTTTTCAGAACAATTTTAGAAAAGATTTTGGATCCATGTATATGATCCAACATGTCATAAAAATGAGGAATATGATGGCGATACTTTACCGTTATCTTGTTGAGTTCTCTGTAACTCACGCACATCCTCCAAGTTCCATCCTTTTTGGGTACCGATAGGAAGAGAACATCACAAGGACTCATGCTTTCTCTCATGAAGCCTTTCTCGAGAAACTCCTCAACTTGCCTATGAAGCTCTTTTACATCTTCTGGAATACTCCTATAAGCAGCCCTATTGGAAATTTTTCTCTAAGAACAAAGTCAATTTGGTCCTTAATGAAACACAAAGGTGGTAGAACTTTAGGAATATCCTCAAGGAATACATCATCAAATTCCTGCAAAAGAGAAGAAACACTACTTGGCAAAGAAGAAGTTATTTACTCAGAATTAACAAAAACTTCTTTGTAAGTAAGTAGTATCATGGCAGCCCCTCTTTTCTTGCATTCTAACAATATTTAGTTTTTATAAACATACTCTCTCATTTCATTTCTTTTGCTTCTTTCTTCTCACCAAAACTTTCCTTTTTATCCCTCAAACCCTCTGTAACAACCCAAAATCCCACCTTAAGGGCCGTGATGGAACCTAGTCTCTAAGACTAGGTAAGCCGACCACATAATGAGATAAACAAAAAATAGAAACTTGAATATTAAACAAAGAGTGCAAAATGTCATAACATATCTAAAGGGGAACAAAACAATCATACATCTAAAAAATTGGTAATACTGTGTTTACCTTGAAAATGGTAATTACAATTATACTTAATTATGTGGTTCTAAAAATATGTGATTTATCTTAATACCAGTTTTTTAGTCAGTAGATTCTAAGTGTAACGTGAGAAAATGGAACAAGAGCAAAAGGAAACGAGATTACGCAAACCGAGCAGCGGAGGGGCTGGTCTCGAGGCTGGTCGAAACGGGCCTCGAGGTCGAGCTTAGGAGCTTGACAAGGGATGTCGAGAATAATATAACAGAGCTGAAGGCCTAAAGGATGGCCTATTTATGATCAATAACAAGTAATAAATGAAGAACAATTCAAGAACACAATAAATGAAAAGCAATAAATCAATGAAGAAATTGTAGAGAATGTTTTAGTTAGAGAGCAGAGGATGTTCTTGTTCTTGTATTGAATATAATATATGTTACAAAGTGACAAGGGTCCCCTTTATATATGAGGGGGAATGCCAACATAGTATATGTGTAATTAATGCAAAGTGAGATGACTGTTACAACCATTTAATGCCACGGTACGGGCTTGTACTATTTTGTGTATTTTGTCAGTTTTAACCACGTGCCTTTTGGGGTTTTCCTGCCTTTCCACGTTGGTCTTTGATTTGTACTGCCCCGAGGTCGAGGACCTTCGATATGACCCTTCGATGCCAAAACTCAAGCCTTTGAGCCTTCTAAGCGTCGTAATGACCATAAAATTAGGCTCTCTGATTTTAACCGTATACAGATAGTCCCCGCGTTTCTTAGAATGAAGTGATAAGAAACGGTCTTGATTTATTTCCTATTCAAAACCCTTATTATGACGTCAGTGTCTTTAGAGCATTAAATGATGTCACATAAAAAGCTGCACAGAGGTCGCCATCAACACAATTTTTAAGAATCCATTGAACCGTTATTGGTTTGTCCTTTCCGCTTCAATGCATGCCCAAAGGGGCCTCTATAAATACTTCAATCACTTGCCTTTTCATATTTTTTCATCTTCTTCAATCCTTCAAACTTTTACTAAGTGCTTTCCATTTTCACCTTCTATCTGCGTTTGCTTCTTCGTCTTCCTTCTTGAAAACTCGATTATAATCATGGCCAAAACTTCCAAGACGATACCATAAAAGGATGGAGCCGCTTCTTCATCACGCCCATCTAAGGGCAAGTCAAAAACTCCTCCTACCATCGAGAAATTCATCCCTGGCCCCTTCGACACCATCTCCGATTTCACAATTGAAAACCTTACTTCTACACCGGGCCGATGCGAGCCCATGTCTCGATATATAAGTGTAGTAACCGATAAGAGAGGGTAAAGTTGGACTACCGTTGGGGAGTGGCGGCCCGAGTTGAAATCCCTACACCTGATGAAAGCATAGTCACGCATAGGGCTGGCTTTCTCAGTGTATATACATATCCATTTACCTTAGGCCCCGTAGATTCTTCTTCTCCACCATTTGACCCGGTGATTCTTGATTTTTTTCATCAATACCGAGTGACACTTGGTCAGATCTATCCTTCTTTTTGGAGGATTGTATATACGTTTCGACACATTACCAACATGGTCGAGGGAATGACTTTCACCCTCGACCATTTGATCAGATTGTACAGCCCTCGACTCTTCTGTGGGGGCCTAATTAAACTGCACCGTCGATCCGCCAAGGTGTTCCTCGCCTGCATCGATGAGGATAGAGATCGGGGATGGATGAGCCAATTTTAGAGTCAGAACTTCAGACATTACCCCTGATGACAGAATGCCGCTCTCGGAGGAATGGAACATGAAACGTAAGTACCCCCGAATTGAGTATGCTTTGCCGTCTATTTTTCTTTCGACTGATTTTCTTCTAATTATGCAACTACTGTTTGGTTTCCCGGCGCGGTTCAGGACCTTTCGGGGTGGATCAAACTTTTAGAATCCACTTTCCCATAAAACAAACGCGTATGACGTGAGCCATCTAAAAAATGGTGGCAGGGTAAGAACCATGATATGCTCTTGTTGTTATTGTATTCTCATTCTTTATAAGTACTTTCGATGGTGGTGTTTTTTGATATAACATGCTTGTGTAGGACTTGGTTAAGGTGTGTTGATGAGACCGCCCCTACCTGGTGAGGAAGAGGCTCAGAAGACTTCCAAGGACAAGAAAAGGAAGAAGGAGGCCTCGACTGAGTCTCCGAAATCAAAAAGGGTAAAGACTCAGAAGCCCAAGACCGATGCCACGGTCTTATCCTCGACGGCCGTTGGGAGCCTGCGGGCCGAGGAAGAGAGTGATGATAACTGCCCTTTGGTACAAAGGGCAAAGCGAGCGGTGATGCTTCGAAAGCTATTGGGCGGTCGTCTGCTGAGTGGTGAGGAAGAGGCTCAGAAGACTTCCAAGGACAAGAAAAGGAAGAAGGAGGCCTCGACTGAGTCTCCAAAATCAAAAAGGTAAAAGACTCAAAAGCCCAAGACCGATGCCACGGTCTTATCCTCGATGACCGTTGAGAGCCTGCGGGCCGAGGAAGAGAGTGATGATAACTGCCCTTTGGTACAAAGGGCAAAGCGAAGCGGTGATGCTTCGAAAGCTATTGGGCGGTCGTCTGCTGAGTTAGAGGCGGCTGATGTGGACCCGCCCCGTGTTGAGGAGACCCTCGTGGAGGGCTCGTCACACATGGCACAATCCGTATTGATGAGCTCGGAGGCCTTGCTACTGGAGCTTTTCGGGGTTGGGAAGAAGCATCGATGGAGGCTGATATTGCAAGTGGACTTCACTCAAGCCCGTCATTTTATTCAGGGGAGATACGAGATGCCCAAGTCAGGAATGTTCCTGGTTTGGAGACCTCTCATGGAGAGGACGACTGGTTCAAAGACTATTTGTAAGGGGTAGAGGAGGAGACTAATGTTGATTCCCCCATTGCCCTCGAAGAGGCCGAGAGGCTCCAAAAGCAGGTGATATTCTCGAAATAATATTTTGTTCTTCAACTTTCTATTCTTTCTTTCTAATGTGCTTCTCTTGTGCTGCAGGTCAAGGAGCTGTATGACCAAGCCTTCTCCAAGATACAAGATGAGTTGACTCATCGTGGAGGGGAGCTTGAGAAGCTCATGTCAGAGTCTGTCGAGCTGAAGGTTCTGTGTGCCTGGAAAAAGGAGGATTTGATCAACCTATGGGCAGGATCAAAAAGAGTGCTTCGAGAGAGAGCCGACCTTCTCGAGCAGGTATTCCGGTATTCAAAACCTTATCGTTAATTGCAATACTTGGTGCTGATCGACTTATTTTCTGTGCTTTTCAGATTAGAAAGAAGGATGCCCTGGTGGAGCATCTCCGAGAGGATGTTGCGGCCAGGGACGCTGAAATCCTCGAGCTGGCTCGGATGAATGATTCCACGGCTTCGAAGAAGGACGCTCTTCGGGGGAAGATATCGTCGATTAAAAAATTCTTTGAGGTGCTCAGGAGGAAGCTGTTGCACTGTCAGCGGCCAAGTGTGAGGCCGATGGGTTTGTCTCCTCATACAAGAGGGGTGCTGCTGCTGTGAACGACTCGGATAGGGAGATACCTGAGAGAGCCGAGCTAAAACTGGCTCGGGCAGTTGCTCATGCCCGTTCACAAGCCAGGAGGCAAACCCTCAATGAAGTGAGCGCTAAGGGCGTCGATCTTTCTGCCGAGATCGAAGAAGCCAGGGCTCTGGAGGAAGAATGGGCAATGCTGACTTTGTCTGATGAGGGCTCCGAAAGCGTCTCAGACAGCAGCGAAGGCGAAGAGTAGACTCTCCTACTATTTTTCTTTTTTCCTTTTTTGCATATGGGACCCTCGGGGGGAATTTTTGTAAAGACACCCATGTAAATGCATTTTTAGAAATAAAATATCTTTTTGTTACATTTCTCCTAACTTTGTCCTGCAATGCTTACGCAAGAGTTGACTTTCATGCTTCAGTTCTTAGTTCTTCGGAACTCGTACTTGCAATAGTAGATCCCCTCGAGATCGGGCACCTTCTCGAGGTTAGGCAGGCATGGGAGCTTTGATCCCTCGAATGCTGTGTGACAGTTTCATTTATGTGACATGACCGTGAAGTGACCGAGGTGGTCCCACCGGTAAACTTCCCCAAATGTTGTGACAACTCTGTCAGAATTAAATGGCTCTCAAAGTAGTTGGGTAGCCATCATTTGCTCTATATATATTCTTGCTTCCTCTTCATTCTAAGTCTTGCATCTTTCTAAAACTTAGCTTCCCTTTCAATGTTCTCTTTCCTTTCTCATCTTTGCTAAACTATTCTAATTCCTTCTCCTTTGCTTGAGTAGTTATGGCTGCCGTGCCTGAATCTGTTCACCAAGAAGAGGAAAACCTTTCCTCTACATCCTGCCCGACTGGTAGTACACCGCCGGCGTACGGTGAGTTGATCTCGAGCTACTTTTCTTTGAAGAAAAGTTTTTCACTTTCGACGCCCCGAGCCATCGAGAGAATGCATCGAGGTTTATCCGATTGATAGAAGAAAACCACCTCGAGGCTGTAAGGAGAGACTGTGGCTGAGGAGAAAATGTTATGCTGTAGATACCTTTTTGAGAAGAGAACATCATGACATATGTGGAGGGATTCTTGACCGTGTATACATACCCCTTCACATTAGGCCCCTCGACCGCTTTGTGCTCGAGTTCTGCAAGAGGTAACGAGTCACCCTGGCTCAGATTCACCTTTCATTTTGGCGGATAGTGCTGATGATGAGGTACTTACCAAAAAGGTTGGGCTAGAGTTTACCCTTATCCACCTCATTAGACTTTATCGGCCCCAGTATTTTCGGGGCCTGATTGCGTTACGATGCCGATCCACGAGGCCCTTTATTGACAGTGACGACGAGGACCGGAATTGAGGATGGATGCGTCGGTTCATCCGAGTGAGGATCACCGATATTATTCCTGCAGAGTTCCTGCCATTTCCCGAGGAATGGAACTTCAAGCATAAGCTAAGTTGTACCTTAGTGCCCTTTGCTTTGGTTGATCTATAACAATGTTTCTTTCTTTTTCTTAGCGGTTCCGTGGATACCGGAAGAGATCCCCGATCTTGTGGACTGGAATCAGAAGCTGGCAACTTCGTCGTCTTATGATGAACGCAAGTGGCGAGATCTGTCGAAGGGAAAATGGGAAGCAAAGCACCATGGTAAGAGCCATGTGATTACCCTTTCAAGAATGTTTCCTTTTATGTGTACTAACTTCACTACCACAGGTGCTGGTGGATTCTCGGAGGTGAGACCGTGTCCCTTCAAGGGGAGGGAAGGGCCGTCGACTTCGGAGCTGATGGAGGATAGTAAGCAAAAAAGGTCCTCGATGGATGAGGACATTCCTACTGAGGCGGGGCATGCCCAGAGACAAAGAGGAGATGCCGCCACTGAAGAAGACTTCATATATGTCGGTTATTCTGTGGATGTCAGCTCTCCTCGGGGGGATGATTCTTTGTCTACGGCTCGAGCCAGGGGGCCTACCAAGGTTGCCAATTTTTCTAGGCCTGAGAACTCTAGTTTTGAGGGAGAGATTCCTCGAGAGGCAAGGAGAAAGGGTCCTCTACCATCATCTGCTTCTGCCCTCGAAGGTACTTCGAGGGATGCTCGGAGCTGGGGGCCGCCTGAATCAAGTGGGGTCTCGAGTGGTCATGCCCCTACTGAGAGCGGTTCAACTGGGGCTGATGGGGCCAGACCAGTAGATACACGCTCAACTTTTGAGGAGGCTAAACGGCTTTGCTCCAAGGTGAGTTTTGTTCGGCCTTGTTGGATTTTTAGCTATGAATCTTCATTCTCTGAACTGAAGCTTCTTTTTTGTAGGTTTTTGATAAGCTCAAGTTCAAGCTGCTCCGTTGTGAGACCACGTTGCGGGAAGGAAAAATCTCTCAAGCTTCTTTGCAATAAGAATACAAAAGAGTTGATACATCTACAGTCGGAGATGCATCAGAGACGAAACTTTGAAGGCGATCTCGAGCGTTAGGTAACCCTTATCCCGAAGGAGTATATGCTCCCTTTCCCTCTTTTGGGAACTAATGTTTCGATGCTTCAGCTGCAGAGAAAAATGGAAACGCTGGGACGCCATTGGGGCAAGGTCGGGCAAGTGAATTTCGAATGCCATGCGTTGAAGGCACAGATAGGCGTTCATGCTGCGGCCCAAAGGAATGCCTTGGCAAAGGCTTCTGCCCTCGAGGTGCAACTTCGCAATGCTCGAGAAAGTAGCATGATTTAGACAAGCAGGATTCCAAGCTCGAGATCGATCTTTTGAATATGAAGGCCGAGGTCGTGGATGTCCGGGTTGAAGCTGAAGAAGTTCAAGCGAAGGCCGATAAGAAAGTGGCCGTTTATTTGAAAGATGTTACCGATGCTCGGGCTGAGATGAGAGGAGCTTTTGACATATAGAGAAGGGGAAATGAGTATGCCCGATGAAAATCTCGGAGGCAGACCCTCGAAGAGATACATGCTAGGGGCTTTGACCTCTCGGAAGAGATAAAGCAGGCCGAGGAGGACGATATCGACGCCAAGTTTTTCCTTTCTTCTTGAGCTGATGCTGATATTTAAAGGCCGCCGTGGGAGCTGGTCCGAGGTGCCTTTGAGGGAGTTGGTCCCGAGAGTAGACTAGATTTCTGCTTTGTTGTTTGCATAAGACTCTTGTGGGAGCGTTGTAAATATGTATTTGTAATACATATACATATATACATATATACATATATATATATATACATATATATATATATATATATATATATATATATATATATATATATATATATATATATATATATATATATATGAAATATTCTTTAGTTTCTTTAATTTTCTTGTCGATAGTTAGCCCGATGAATTGGACTTTGAGATGAAACCCTTGGGGTTATAAATTAGCCATGAGGTTTTTTAAGCTGGCGACTTGGGCTCTTATGCTTTAGATCGGTACGACCTTTGGTGTAGCTGGCGACTTGGGCTCTTACACTTTTGGCCCTGAGGCGCTTTAGTTAACCATTTTGGGCTTAGTCTCCGAGTCGGGTTTCAACTCGAGCTCAACGACCCTCAGGTTTTCAAATTGGCCTTGAGGTGCTTTGGGTCGGTACGACCTGTAGCTGGTGACTTTGGCTCTCACAAGTTAGGTCGATACGACTTTTAATGTAGCGGGCGACTTGGGCTCTTAAACTTTTTGGCCCTGAGGCACTTTAGTTAACCACTTTGGGCTTAGTATCTGAGTCAGGTTTCGACTCTAGCTCAATGACCCTCAGGTTTTCAAATCGGCCCTGAGGCGCTTTGGGTCGGTACGACCTGTAGCTAGTGACTTGGGTTCTTACGTGTTTTGGCCCTAAGGAGCTTTAGTTAACTATTTTGGGCTTAGTCTCCGGGTCGGGTTTCGACTCGAGCTCAAAGGCTCTCAGGTTTTCAAATCCGCCCTGAGGCGCTTTGGGTCAGTACGACCTGTTGCTGGCGACTTGGGCTCTTACGCGTTTTGGCCCCGAGGAGATTTAGTTAACCATTTTGGGCTTAGTCTCCAGGTCGGGTTTCGACTCAAGCTCAATGGCCCTCAGGTTTTCAAATCGGCCCTGAGGCGCTTTGGGTCAGTACGACCTGTAGCTAGCGACTTTGGCTATTACGTGTTAGGTCGGTACGACCTTTAATGTAGCGGGCGACTTGGGATCTTACACTTTTTGGCCCTGAGGCACTTTAGTTAACCATTTTGGGCTTAGTATCTGAGTCAGGTTTTGACTCTAGCTCAACGGCCCTCAGATTTTCAAATCGGCCCTGAGGCGCTTTGGGTCGGTACGACTTGTAGCTAGCGACTTGGGCTCTTACGCGTTTTGGCCCTGAGGAGATTTAGTTAACCATTTTGGGCTTAGTCTTTGGGTCGGGTTTCGACTCGAGCTCAATGGCCCTCAGGTTTTCAAATCTGCCCTGAGGTGCTTTGGGTCGGTACGACCTGTTGCTGGCGACTTGGGCTCTTACATTTTAGGTCAGTACGACCTTTAATGTAGCGGACGAGTTGGGCTCTTACGCCTTTTGACCCTGAGGCTCTTTAGTTAACCATTTTGGGCTTAGTCTCCGAGTCGGGTTTCGACTCGAGCTCAACGTCCCTCAGGTTTTCAAATCGGCCTTGAGGCACTTTGGGTCGGTACGACCTGTAGCTGGCGACTTGGGCTCTTATGCGTTAGGTCGGTACAACCTTTAATGTAGCGGGCGACTTGGGTTCTTACACTTTTTGGCCCTGAGGCGCTTTAGTTAACCATTTTGGGCTTAGTGTCCAAGATGGGTTTCGACTCGAGCTCAACGGCCCTCTGGTTTTCAAATCAGCCCTGAGGCACTTTGGGTCGGTACGACTTGTAGCTGGCGACTTGGGATCTTACGCGTTAAGTCGGTACGACTAGCTGGCAACTTGGGCTCTTACCTTTTAGGTTGGTACGACCTTTGATGTAGCTGGCGACTTGGGCTCTTAGGATTTAGGTCGATACGACCTATAACCGATTCTTTTCAAATTTTTTCGAAGTAATTGGAGGCCTGTGATTTTATGGCAACATTCGGATGTCTTTGAGTCGCGTTAGTTTGGCCGGAGCCTTATGCCGGTGGTCATTGTATTTGGCCGTAGCCTTTTAGTCCCCGAGTGAGATAGCCACGACGTCTATTTCGAGGGTATGCCTATTAGGGGTCTTACAAGTTTGATATATAGCCTTGACTTTGATATGGGGATTATGCCTTTTTAAGCTCTTACAAATTTGTACATGCCTTGCTTGAGGTCTTACAGTTTTGATGTTGCCTCATGGAGGGCTTACGAGTTTGAAGTTGCCATCCCTAAGGTCTTACGGCTATGAGTCGACTGTCGAGGTCAGTCCTTGAGTCAGAGTTGATATTGCCTCATGGGGGGCTTATGAGTTCAAAGTTGCCGGCTCTGAGGTCTTACGGCTTTGAGTTAAATAGCTCAATGAGCCGACAGTCGAGGACAGTCCCCGAGTCGGAGTTGATATTTCCTCGTGGAGGGCTTATGAGCTCGAAGTTTCTGGCCCTAAGATCTTATGGATTCGAGCTTTTGGTGACTTGATGGAGTAACTGTCGAGGATAATTTTCGAGTGCTAGATAAAATTTTGGCCCTGGGGCTGTCTCTTGTGAAAATAGCAAATTTTTTTGACACATGAAGTGTTTTGATGATAAAAGATTCTTCCCTGATTACATGGTACAAATATACATGTTTTCACCATCGAGGGTTCGATTATTCTATGCGGACACGATTCATTCGGCCGTTTGGTTCGATGCATCATTCTCCTGTCGAGACCCTCTTTGGAATATTTCATTGATTTCCTAGGGGAATGTCCCTCAGTATTTGAGGTTGATCGAAGAGAAGTCTTGAATACTTGGTGAGTTCTCCTTAGGTATCATATGGATGTTGTCTCGTTAAAAACCTCGTCGGTAAAACCCATTTGGGATAAAATCTAACATGAGGGAAAAAGAGCGCAACACATGCTTTAAAACCTAAGGCCTTCGAGCTGGAGGGTGCTTCGACTCCTTTCAATGGAACACCTGCACACAGGTTAGCATAAAATGTGAAAGAAAAAGGAGAGGATTGTACCTTAGCTATGGTAGCGTTCAAGCCTTGATATGCTTTGGGAGTTAGTCAAATTGGGGGCTTATGATGTGTGAATGGAGAAATGAACTATGTTGAGTGTTATGGGCGGACTCTACTCTCATTCAAGGATGAATGATACTAATCGGGGGAGGACGTAAGGCCCCGTAAAAATTTAGTCAAGGAATTTGAGGTTTTGTGGTGGCGAGGTAGGCTTATATGTTTGAGGGCTTAAGGAATTCTTCGCGGCACTGAGGATTTGATGGAATTTTTTTGGGCAGAAGAAGAAAATTCTGCGGTCTGTTTCGCGACCACATAACTGTTTTGTGAGCTACATAATCATTGCAGAGTTGAGCAGGGAGTTTGTTGAATTTTGTAGGTTGTTTGCCGGTCCATTATGCGATCACATAGTTCTTTCACGGTGAGCATTCTCTGTCGTAAGTTTGGCAAGAAGAATTTTGTTGGGCGATTTTGCAGCCCATTCTGCGGCTACATAAGTGGTCTGCAGAGCACAGACCTATCGCAGACCGGTCCAGTGCAGCCCAATTTTTGGGCATCATTTTCGCGGTCCATTTTGCAGACCGCATATCTGTTCTACGGTCCATTCTGCGACCGTAGACCCGAGTTAGGAGGGTCCATTTTCCCTATTTTATAACGTGGCCGCACTTTGATAAATAGTCTTTGGGGAATATTTTGGGACATCTATATGTTGATTTTAAAGAGAGGAAAGAACATTTTAGATAGAGAAGGAGGAAACCTAACATTGTAATTACATATTCTTGCATCAATCCTCAAGGATCAAGAAATACCAGTCACTAGATTATCATCTATCCGGGTAAGTCCTAGTTGGGGTTAATGAACCTTTTTAGGTAGTTCTTGTTGAAATTGGTTGAGGGAGGAAGGGATTACCATTGTAGAGCTTTATAGTCTATTTTGCATGAAGGGATTACCATTTTCTCATTATAACTTGATAAGTAGGAATTTTGACTACTTATTTGCACCCTTTTACTTTCATTTTAGCTCAAAATTGCTTAAAGGTATTCCCAAAAACTGATGAAATGTGCTTTCTTGCCGGAATGTTGAAATATGAGTCAAAGAGATAAAAATTAACTCAAGACGGAGTAGTTTTGGACAAGGATTAAAAAAAAGCAAAGTGCGGACCCCACAATATTGAGTGCGACCGCAAACTATGAAGAACCACTTACAAATTTCATTTGCAAAGTGCCGACCGCATAATTATTGTGCGGCCGCATAAGATGGGGTTCAGATAGATGGATGTTTGGGTCCTTGAAGAAGTGCGGACCGCACTATTATTGTGCGGCCACAGAATTTAAAAGTGCGGCCACACTCAGAAATGTGCGGTCCGCAGAATCTGTCATGTTAAGCTCAAGTTCAAGAGTGCGGTCGCACTCAGACATGTGCGGTCGAAGAATCTGAAGAAGTGCATCGCAACCAAAAATTGTCCGGCCGTGGAAGTCTATCCTGTCAAGTCACCTTCAAAGTGCGAAGCGCTTACAGAATTGCGCGGATGCAGAACCTCTGTAGGGGCAAATGTTTCCGATAACTTTAGCTGGGTATAAATAGAACTTTTTGTCAAATTTAGGTTAAGTTTTGAAGACTAGAAAATAGATAGTTGTTTTTCCTTTACTATTTTGGGTAATTTTGTAATAGTTTATCATTTTAACATTAGATTCTTTTCTTCTTTAGTTTCTTCAATTTTCTCTATGAGTAGCTAATTTCATAGCTAGGGTTGTGACCTACCCCTAGTATGGGTGCCTAATGGGTCCGTAATTTAGGGTTTGTTTGTGATTAGGCAAGTTATATTTAACCTAGTTTTTGCTTGAATTTTTGAATCAATGGTTTCAAACATCGGTTCAAGCCTAATTGACCTAGTCTTTACTTGAGAAAGAGAGACTATGTCTAGGAAAGCTAGGCTAATGAGAAATTAGGGTGAACTCAAGAAATTGATAGAGCCAATTAAAGGGTCGAATCTAGAGATAGTAAGACCCGACTTGAGCATCTATCACTTCTTTTGTGAATTACCCATTTGGACTTGAGAAAGCCAAATTGCGCAAAACCACTCTAACTACCGAGAGGTATCGAGTGGGTAATCGTGTGAGATTGCTATATTACATCCCAATCAATTAAACCCGCCCTAAAGTCCTCAATCCATTAGGTAACGATCTAGGTGGAAGTCACGACCCTAGACATTTTATAAACTTGAAAAACAACAACACCAAAAATATCGTTCTATAGCTTTTCATCTACAAACAATAGCATAAATTAGTAGTAGAAAGAAACAACCAAGTATGTGGAAGTGCATTTTGGGCATGTCATACACTTAGTCTAGATATATACCTAATCCAATATAAGCTCTCTAAGGAACCGACCCCGACTTACCTTGGGTAATTATAATTGGATCGAACGCTTCACAATCGCAATTAGTGCTGTGAATTTGGGTGACATCAATTTTTAACGCCGTTGCCGGGGAGTTAAAAACGGATTTAGCTATATATTTGGTTTTGTGTGTCACTTTTTTTCTTTTCCTTCCGAGTTACTAACTTTTTTGTGAATTGATTATAGGTAAAAAAATGGCTCTCAACAATGATCCTCTTGGAAACTTGCCTTTAGGGGAGGAAGTGGATGATGACAAGGTTGTGAGATTCCTCTGAACCTCAAGTAAATAGGCGAGGCCGACCACCTCATGATAATATTCCCGTCCCTCCCCCACCTCCACCAAATACGCAAGTGCCATAGTCCCGCCCCGCATTAGGGCGGGAAACATCCAAATCACCAATGTGATGCTTACATTGCTAGAGCTACGGGGATTCTTCACCGGGGCTCCGAATCAAAATGCATACAAGCACTTGAAAGGGTTTGTGGACACTTGATGGGGGATTAAACATACTAGCGTCTCCGAGGATGCTCTAATATTAAGGCTATTTCCCTTCTCTTTACGGGAAAATCCATGGATTGATTAGAAAAGATTGCCAAACCATTCCATCCATACATGGGATGACTGGCGGAGAGATTCATTGCCAGGTTCTTTTCTCCCGGGCATATGTCTACTCTTTGGGATGAGATTCTAGCATTCAAACAACAACCCAATAATCCTTTGCACGAGATTTGGGAGAGGTACCGTACTATGATGAAAGAGTGCACGAATAATGACATGACTGAGGCTATGATTCAACAAACCTTCTACCGGGGGATCAACACTACCAATCAATGCGTGGTCAACCAACTTGCCCGTGGGAATTTCATGACAACGCCATATGTCAAAGATTGTGAAATTTTAGATGAAATGGGGGATACTTCATCAGCATGGCAGAGTAGAGAAAATGTTCCTTAAGGTGATCCGAATGTGATTCACCTACACAAGGAATTGCATGATCATAGGAAAGCAATTGCCGAGTTGACGACCAAAACGAACAATTAGCCAAAGCTCAACTTCAACAAGTTCAAGGTCCTAAGCAAGTCAATGTAATGGAATGTGTGAACATGATGGTGAACAAAAGAAGGAAAAAGGTTCAACAAGTGCAAAACCGTGTAGAACAATTTGTGAAAGATGATAGTGGGTTTGACCAAGATGAATCATAAAATGAGAAAGAATAATAATTACAATATGTGAACAATTATCAAGGGCAAAGAAACAATTCTCAAGGACCGAATAAACAACAATGGCGTTCTCAAGGAAACCAAGGAAATTGGAACAATCAAAACCACCAAGACAAGGAGTGGTGGTAACAACAATCAAGGTAATTGGAACAATAACAATAATCAAGGCAATTGCAATATTCAAGGAAACCAAGGCCAGTGGGGTGGAAACAATCAAGGTTCTTGGGGAGGCAACAACCAAGAGGGTTGGAAAAATAACCAAGGGAATCGGGGGTCGGGCTTTCAAAAGCCCCCAATGTATCAACAACCAAGCAACCTGCCTCCGATGCTCAACTAGCCTCTCACAACACTTCAATCGGAAATTTGGAGGTTCAATAAGGGAAAATCTCGCAAGCTTAAATACTCGTCCTAAGGGGCCACTACCTGGGGGCACAGTTGTGAACCTGAAGGGTACGAACAACATGGGACATGCCATGGCCGCTGTTGATAAGAATAAATACTTTCAAAATATCATTTTGCATCCTTATTTGATTTACTAGATTTACACAAGCACTTTTTATAATTTTCCATAAATTTTTAGAGCTTTTAAATTAATTTTTCTTGCATTAAATTACATAAATATTTAGGAATTATTCCTTTAAATTATTTGTGATGACTAAATCATTGAAAAATTATTATTTTCACCCCTAATATATTTTTTAAAAATATTTTCACTTCATTTTTATATAATTAGAAATGTATTTTTAAAAATTTGCAACAATAGCTTATATTTTGCATTCTTATTGTGATTGACATTTCATTTAGGGTCAAAATAGTATTTTACATTTTTTATAGTCTTTTATCATAGTTTAAAGTATTAATTTGTATAAGTGGCATTTTTATATATTTATTTAACTATTTTATTAAATTATTTACCTTTTAATTTCTATTTAAAAAAGCTGGCCCAATTTTCAGTTATTTTCGGACCAAACAAACCCAAATCCCTAGCCCAAAACCTCAAGCCCAATCCCAGGAAACCCTGCCCAGTGCAAAATCGACCAAGACCCCCTTAAACCTCAGTCGTTGATAAAAAATGATCAACAACTCACAACCCTCAACCCCTTTCTCTTATAACCCAATCCCTAAACCCTAGAGACCATTGTCTCTGCCTAGCCGTCCTCAAACGCTCCTCCCCCACTAAAAACCCTAATCATTGCCTTGTACAAATATTCTCCTAATCTCGGCTACAATGGGATTCTCCCCTCAATTACATACCATTTCGGTGTTTCTCCACTATAGGGTGTTTCTCCATGGTATCCCTTAGTACTTGCCTAAACATGGAAAGTACTATCTCTCCTATGTCGTTCAATATCATATTGTGTGAGTCCACACAATATGGATTCCGTTTCCCATGTCTCGTCTACATACGTTCAAAACTATATTGTGTGAGTCCGATTTCGTTTGGATTTCTGCTGATTTACACTTTCCCTAAAGAATTAGGGTTTCCTGGATTTCTCTCTTAAATCTATTTTGAATTGATTTGCATGTTTTTTCCCTTATTTGTTGTTTAATTTACTTTGTTTCCTTGTATATTCGTTCAAACTTTATTGCTATATAAACCCCTTCATTTCCCCTTTTGGGACAGACTTCGAATCGATTTTTCTTCTCTAAAATTGGATTTTTTTGCTACTCTCTTGTTCTATATTTTGTTTTGGCCGGTTGAAAGCCAAGGCCACTAAATACCTTGTTACTCAACATATTCTTGGTGCGAGCATTGCCCTGAGTTCATTGAAGGCCTTCGAAACTTTGACGCATTGGGATTCTGGGTTTTTGTGGAAATTTATTCTTTACTGTTCTTTGTTTAAATGGTGAGTTACTGGACTTTATAATTTCAATCATATGTATCTGTAATTCACATATGTTTTCACTTCTGAAGTTTGTTCGCTTAATATATTTTCTGGTTTGTTATGTGTGCAATTCTGTTTGCTTCACTTCAATTTTACCCTCGTTAACTTTTAGCTTCATAATGTTGATAATTTGAAGCATGCCTAACCCCGATTCGAGTAAATTAGATTCCTTTTCATTACTGTTTGGGACCTTTACACTTGTTAGCATCTTTTGGTGTTTAATTTTGCCTTAAGCTATCAATACTGTTATTAGAACATGCTTTACCAAAAAAATTTGCTCTCTCTTTAGTTAGTTGATCAATTGTATTCAAAACATGAATTCTTACACTCACTACATGGCACAAGTCTATTTTTCTACCTATTCTGAATTTATGTGGTGATAGCTTGCCTATATAGCATGTTTTGATCATGTTCTCTATCAGTATGCCTTTAGCATGTTCTAACTCCCTGATTCACTAGTAGTTGTAATCTGCTTTTATCATATCTAAATGTTGTTCTGCTTCCAAATTAGTATGACTATTTCA
Organism: Nicotiana paniculata; assembly: GCA_005239505.1. Lineage (NCBI taxonomy): Eukaryota > Viridiplantae > Streptophyta > Magnoliopsida > Solanales > Solanaceae > Nicotiana > Nicotiana paniculata. The sequence continues at coordinate 33,750 of ML339141.1, read as the reverse complement.
TGACAGTAGGACCTACACTTAAGATAATTTGGCCCTTTTCCTTTATTATGAATCTGTGCATGCTACCTTCACCAATCCTGCAAACCTGTTATGCTAATGTATGACCACTTATGCACTAGGTATCAAACTTGTTTTTTGAATCATTGCTACTTTGTTCTAAAGCCCTAAGGCCTGTTTGATAATCTTCTTTATGTGCTAAACTTGACTATGTTTGTACCCCTCAATTTTGTCTCTCGACCTTAGTTTACTCTCCTTCACTTGTCACCTGGGCTCTCTTGAGTTCTCATTCTTGGCTGGCTGAAAGCCAAGGCTACCTAGGTTTTATTATTGACATCCCTAGTGTGAGCACTGCTCGGGGTCCAATTGAGACCCTTGTGAACTCTGACAAACTAGGACTTGGTCCTTAGTCATTCCCTAAATCTCAAACTACTCATATTCATCCCATTATGTTATTTGTTGTATACATGAATTGGCTGATTTAAATGGTGCAATACTTTGCACTATGGTCAAATGAATAAACTTTTTGCTCCTTCATGGATTTTGGGGTCATGGGTTGAATATGCATCTTTATTAGACACCTGGGTACGCTGTATTGAAAGCCTAGCCAATTCTGGATATTTCATTTTGAGCCTACTGTGGGACTATTATCACTGTTGTGTAACATTTATATTTTACTCATTATTGTGTAAGGTCTCGGAAAATTTCGAAGTGTAATTTAAGGTCTTGTGGAGTCGAGTTAAGCTAAAGTGTTTATAAATAGTAAATTTATCCTCTTGATCTCCGCGGTTCGAACTTTTTGGATTGAACAGTACGTTTCTGGGCGGACGGAAAACATTTTAGAAATAGGTGCATTTTTGCTGTCCATTATGCGGCCGCATAATCACTCTGCGAGCCACATAATGACCATTGAGTGAAGAAGAAGTTGCCCTAAGTTGAAGGCCATTTTGCGGCACACTATGCGTCTGCATACCAGTCTGCGGTGCATTTTGCGACCGCATAATAGGTCTGCGGACCGCAGACCTGCCACATACCCAACCCGAAACACCCCAGTTTTGAGCATCAATTATGCGATCACTTTGTGGTCCGCATAATCATTATGCGGTCGTATATGCGATCGAAGATCTGAGTCGGCGGGTCCATTTTTCTATTTTTATAACCCGACCCTATTTTAATATATAACGTTTGGGGCTTCGTTTGGGGAAATACTCTGATCATTTTAGAGAGAGTTGAGAGCAATTTAGAGAGAGAAAGAGAGAGCCTAGCTTCATAATCACCAAATCTTGATCAAACCTTCAATAATCAAGGAAGATAGCCACTAGATTGTCCTCCATCAGGGAAATTCCTATTTCCAGAACTTGCATCCAAGGGGTTAAGGGTTCAAATATGTTTTGGGTATAAGAAATAGGCCATGCATGTGGCTCTAAGTTGTAGTATGTGATATTAATGAACTAATTTGGGTAGTTCCTATTAAAATTGGTTGAGGGAAGAAGTATTTTCCATTTTCGGACCTTGTAGTCTATTAGGCATGTTAGGTGGTTGATGAAATTCCTAAGAGAGTTACACCATGTGTAATCTTCCTAGTTATTAATCAATTTTTGCTCTCTCCTTATAGATTATTATTTCTAGAGGTGTTGGTGTGTTGTAGTAACTTAAGGAAAGCTCAACCAGGTATGTGGGCTAAACTTTATCTCTCGGAATTGAATTCCATATTGTTTTCGCAAGTTTAAGTATGACCGGCCCCAAATTTCAAATCTCTTCGTTACGGGTTACCCCCTATAAACTCACAAACATGATTCTTTCGAATGAGCCTTATATTGAGTAATAGATGTTTAAAGTAAGGATTTCTTGTAAATATGGCATAGTCTCGAGTGGTAATTTTAATGAAAACTCGTATACTAATTAGGTGAAAAAGACTCGATGTGCTCAATACTCCTACTTGCCATTATGTGTACTAAATGCCTTGATTGAGTGTGATTAGTCGATGATAAACTATAAAGATACTTGAAAATGAATTAAATAAACTGGGGAAATAGAGTGTGGATAACATATATACTTGTGCCTAGCAAGGCCTATGAAATGAGAATATATATATATGAAATAGATTACGAGAGAAGCCTCGACTCCACTATTTAATATAACTTCTAAAAGTGGAATTTTCCTAAAAGCTCTTTGAGGTATGTATGTCTAAAACCCCCTCTTCTTAGGAATCGAACCTCTATGGTGATCCCCTATAAATTTTGTAAGGCTTAATCTTGATTGATGAAGGAAATAACATTTCAAACGTATTTGTGTTGTAAGACCTTATGTGCCATATGCATTCAAGTGCTTCCATGATTCTATGTTGTTACTTGGTGAAGTATTAATGCTATGGAAAACATGTTAAATTGCAAAGGAATGTGGCAGGCTCTATATGCCCATGATTCGTGTTTGCTCTCATGTGTACTTGATGTTTTGAACCGAACGACTTGTTGATGAAATTGATATTGATGTGAAATATGTGGAAATGAATTGAATTATGAAATGGATCCTAGTGCCGAGTATGAATTAACGATTGTGGCCACTAGCATTGGAAGACCTGAAATATATGTACACAATAAGAAATGAGATGATTGATGAAAATAGAAATGTCTTGAGTAAGACGGCCTAGCTGATCGGTCCATGATCGGACACCATGCCACACACATGGTGGTTTTTTTCTGTGTTATGAATCGAATTGAAATTGAAACAGAAATTGGTATTGTGGAAACATGTCTCCAAGGGAGACGACCTAGCTGATCGGGTCGTGATCGGACTCCGTATAAAAGTACGGTGGAGATATGAGTAATGAGATGTTAATGCTAGTGATGGCCAAGCCAAAGTTAAAAATGAGTCTCTTGAAAGCTTGTGTGATTCCTTAATTGATGTTGTGATGGTGCTTATGTTTATCATTGAATTCTTGAATTCTTCTTATTGCATTATTGATCTTTCTAAGGAGATGTGTGTTACTTCCGTATGTTGACAACCGTTAGGTTTCGCTTGGGAATTTCGATGTTATTGATTGTGACTGGATTGTTTATATGACTTTCCTTTTCTTGTATGATTATTCTATTTTGAAATATGATTTTTAGCTTTACATACTAGTACCATTCGACAATACTAATGTCACTTTTTGTCGGGGGAGCTGCATCTTTAATGGATGCAGGTGGTTCCACAGTAGGCGACAATGATCAACGATAGTGGTATGTTCCTTCTAGCTAACTTGGAGATTCCCACTTCATTTAGGGGTCCTGTGTTATTGGGTTATCGTGTACTTTTCATTTGAGGTATAGTTGGGGCCTTGTTGCCGGCATTTCCATATCTCTCTTCAGTTGTATTTGGAGGCTCCGTAGATAAGTTGTAGGTGGTGTCAGGTATTGGAATTGGATTGGAAAATGTTGGTATTTGGCGAATATGTTTTCTTTATATCTAATAATTATAATAACATGGTTATTATGGCTGAAATTGCTAATGGAAACAAAAATAAAAGTTGTTAATGATATATTTATAAAGTATGATTAGTGGAGTTCACCTCTGTTTATTCACGAATTAGTTAGGTAGAATAAGACCTATCAGGCTTGCTCAGTCGGGTTTACTCGGTTGAGCGCCGATCGTGCCCCTCGGTTTTGGGGCGTAATAAACCTGGTATCAGAGCCTAAGGTTTTAAAGTGTCCTAGGATGTCTTGGAGCCATGTCTAGTAGAGTCCTTCTTATTAGTGTGTTGTCGACCACATCTATAAGTTGGAGGCTATTCGGACATTTAGGAATTTCACCCTTTTTTGATACTCCAGATCGTGCATTAGATCCCAAGATAGGGAGCTAATTTCCTCGTTATGTCTTATTCTCAAGATGAGTAATCTTGATACCATAATCCATGAGTTTGAAGCAGTAAGGAGGGAATGACCCTACCATTGAATCTGAGGGAGATTGACCAAGAATTTGTTAGGAGAATGTATTGAGCCATGGAGGGGTTGGTAGAACTTGTTGCTAAGGGGAGTACCCTTGTTCCTATTAATGTCACTGCACCACCAGACCATGTAATATATCAGTATGTTACCAATGTACATTAGGGATGTGGAGTCGAGAGGCATCGATTAAGTTATTGCCCTATCAACCTATAGTCACCAAGTAAGTCACTCCTTAGTACATCATTAGGAACAACACAAAAAATTTACTTGTTGTATATTTACATTCATATTGAAGTGTTCTTATAAACATGGTCTTAACAAAATATTGAATCACAAAACATTGCATGCACCTACTCATTGAATGAGACCCATTACTCGTGAATCCGCTCTATCACAAATTCTCTAATTTACATCCTCTTGCAGAATTAAGTTCAATAATAATGTCCTTGAACCGAGAAATAACTCAAGGATCAATACTTCCCCACCCGCTCTCCGAATTTCTCAATAAGGAACTATACCTGATGAGTTTCTTACAGAACCTTTTATTTAAATGAACAACATCTGCTCACTTTTGCCTATGCAGGCACCGTCGTAAAGTTTACCTATGTGGTGTCAAGTTCCATGTAACTCATCCCAGTGTTGCAATCGCTCTCAAGTCACTCCTCTTCTCACTGGTGTATATGGCTTCTATGGTTTGAATAGTCACTCTAATCTCTTGCGAATATCATCATGAAACCTTCTCACTGTCTAGTAACATAAGAGCATACCTTAACACCTATCATATGAGTGCGTGTCGATCAAAGTGTTCACTGTGGGCATAAAGTCTCTCTGAAAAATTGAGATCCTCACATCTACGTCATAGGAAGAGTCTTGTGCCTCCATCTTAGTGTAACTCTCGTGTCCATTTGGGATATCCCATAGCAAGTAGCTCACTTTGTTCCCAGTATTGTGGTTGCCCATGATGTGGTCTTGTACAGCAGTTGGGAATCAATATAGCAGAAGCATGTCCAGCTCATAAGAAATGTTTATTTTCTCTTTACACCTCCACAACATGTGTTAATTGTGTTCTTTAGTTAGTGAATTCATTGTGCTAGTTTCCCAACACTTTTTTGATAACTATGAGGGAACATGTTCTTCTATGTGTCACTATAACACTTCCTTTCTCATAATGACCCTAAATAAGATCTCTATCGAGACCAAATGCACCTTTGGGGATTATCATAACACAACGCCTACTTCTTATGTTTTCCTGTCTTTCATTAGCATCTGGGTACATCTCGAGTCAAAGTCAATGGAGAACTCATTATGAACATCTTCAAACCTTCCATGATCATTTTATACTTTCTCATTGGGTTCCATTGCCTTTGTGCACTCGACTTCTAGAATCATTAATTACGTCATTATCATGTGCGGGGAGTTTTCTTACCCTTGGCATTCCACTTCCTTAGGTGGATTGGAGTTTTATTTGTCTTTCCCCCCGGAGCACCATGTTAACCATTAGAAACCTTCTAAACAATACATGATTTCATCCGCATATTAAGATGTCCTAGCTATATGGTTTCACTCGTAAAGGGTTGAGATTAGATGCTTCCAGTTTTTTGCACATACCATAAGCATACTGATTCAGAAGACAAGTTGCCGTATCTTTAGTTACCTCATATCAGATCAATTATCGGGAAGGGTTAAGATGTGTGAATTATGATAATCTCATATGTGTTTGGCTTCTTTTTCATCCTCATGTACTTGTGGAATAGATTCCTTGTGTCAATTAATTTTAGGAGTGTAATTCAACTTCATGTATTTCTTTTAAAATCTCTATCACATCCATGTTGCAAGAATCTTACCATTTTGAGCTAAACTGATTTTCCTTACACTCAAGTAGACAACTAGTGTAACATACCTGACTACTTCTCCTTAGAGCTTACTATTGTCGGGCAAGGCATATATGGAAAGGAACAATTGTTACTATCCCTTGCATAACTCGTCGCCTCCCAAGAATAACTGATGCTAGCGTCTTCATCCTCCCGATCATACCTTCCATGTATCTCATCCCTAGAAAGACCCACTCCTTTTAGATCTCAGGATCACGTACATGGGTCCCACCTTATCAATGCGTGCTAGTTACCTCTATGCTTCATTTGTCTAAAAATTGATGTCATCACAATGATTAACCATGTCAGCATTGTTTGTTGTAATCTTCGTGTCTCTTAGCATCTAACCTCATGAAATACTCTGCTCAGCACATTAATGGATTCCTGAATAATTCCAGCCCAATCTTGAACTCTGTTGTTCCTCATTGTATTAGATCTATTGGGTATTGAAGTTTCAAGCATGTCAAAAGGGAAGCATCACTGTGTGGTCACGTATGTTCGATAGGTAATTTTATGGTCAATTTATGACAGCACATTTTAGAGTAATCGTTGAAGGTCATCAAAGGTTTAGTGTGGGTGTTCGTGTATAGATTAGGAGGGTGAACGAGTTATTCTCAATATTTCTCCCTGAAGATGTTACATGAATTGATAATGAAGGTGAAATAATTGTAATTCACATTAGGCTGCGCTATGAGTATGATGTCTTCCCGTATCTGTTCCCCATATACCCTATGTTTTCATGTGCCTATGTCTAAGAAGGTGGTTGGAAATACTTTGTGTATAATTCCCGTGGAAATTATTGAAGGAGAAGTTAATGGATAGTTAGCGTATGCAAGGTATCTATTTGTCGTCCTTTTTAGGTAAGCTTGGGAGTTGAGATTGTTTCCGTGAATGTGTTATGGTAGATTCTGTAAGTCTAAGAGGCCACCTTGAAGACCGAAAGTGTCATGGTTTTGATTTGAAAGGTACTTCCTAGGTGTTATGATTATGTCCATGTATTATCATGACAATATAGTGCTTGTAATGCAAAGATTTGCATTAGTGATATATATATATGTAAATTGTGGTGTTTTGTCGAGTTGTGGATGTGTTGTTAGGATGCTTTTGGTTGGTTCTCTAACAAGTGGATAGGCCTAGTTACAAAGTAGACGCTACCGAAATTTCTGAAAAATTTGGGAGTTGTAAAATTTTAGGGACTTGAGGTAAGTGAGAAAAGAGATGTATTATGTTAAGTGTTTGGGCCAGACTCTAGTTCTCATTCGAGGATGAATAATCCTAAGCGGGGGAGAATGTAAAGTCCCGGAAAATTTCGCAGTGTAATTTAAGTTCTTGTGGTGTTGAGTTAGGATAAAGTGTTTAGAAATAGTAAATTTATCCTCGCGGATTGAACAATACGTTTCTGGGCTGAAGGAAAACGTTTTGGAAATAGGTGCATTTTTGCGGTCCATTATGCGGCCGCATAATCACTCTGCGGACCGCATAATGACAGCAGAGTGAAGCAGAAGATGGCCTAAGTTGAAGGCCATTATGTGGCACACTATGCGACTGCATATCAGGTATGCGGTGCATTTTGCGACCGCATAATAGGTCTGCGGACTGAGACCTACTGCATACCCAACTTGAAACACCCCAGTTCTGAGCATCAATTATGCGACCACTTTGCTGTCTGTATAATCATTATGCGATCGCATAGATTTGAGTCGGAGGGTCCATTTTTCTATTTTTATAACCCGACCCTATTTTAATATATAACGTTTGGGGCTTCATTTGGGGCGAACTCTGATTCTTTTATAGAGAGTTGAGAGCAATATAGAGAGAGAAAGAAGGAGCCTAGCTTCATAATCACCAAATATTGATCAAACCTTCAAGAATCAAGGAATATAGCCACTAGATTGTCCTCCATCAGGGTAATTCCTATTTCAAGAACTCGCATGCAAGGGGTTACGGGTTCAAATATATTTTGGGTATTAGAAATACGCCATGCATGTGGCACTAAGTTGTAGTATGTGATATTAATGAACTAATTTGGGTAGTTCTTGTTAAAATTGGTTGAGGGAAGAAGAAATTTCCATTTTCGGACCTTGTAGTCTATTACGCATGTTACGTGGTTGATGAAATTCCTAAGAGAGTTACACCATGGGTAATCTTCCTAGTTATTAATCAATTTTCGCTCTCTCCTTATAGATTATTATTGCTAGAGGTGTTGGTGCATAGTGGTAACTTAAGGAATGCTCAACCAGGTAAGTGGGCTAAACTTTATCTCTCGAAGTTGAATTCCATATTGTTTCCGCAAGATTAATTATGACCGGCCCCAAGTCCCAAATCTCTTCGTTCCGGGTTACCCTCTATAAACTCATAAACATGATTCTTTCGAACGAGCCTTATATCGAGTAGTAGATGATTAAAGTAAGGATTTCTTATTAATATGGCATAGTCTCGAGTGGTAATTTTAATAAAAATGCTATACTAATTAGGTGAAGAAGACTCGATATGCTCAATACTCCTACTTGCCAGTATGTGTACTAAATGCCTTGATTGAGTGTGCTTAGTCGATGATAAACTATAAAGATGATTGAAAATAAATTAAATAAATTGGGAAAATAGAGTGTGGATAACATGTATACTTGTCCCTAGCGAGGCCTATGAAATGAGAAAAAATATATATGAAATAGATTACGAGACGATCCTCGACTCAACTATTTAAGATAACTTATAAAAGTGGAATTTTCCTAAAAGCTCTTTGAGGTATGTATGGCTCAAACCCCCACTTCTTCAGAATCGAACCTCTATGGCGCTCCCCTATAAATTATGTAAGTCTTAATCTTGATTGATGAAGGAAATAACATTTCAAACGTATTTGTGGTGTAAGATCTTATGTGCCATATGCATTCAAGTGCTTCCATGATGCTATGTTGTTACTTGGTGAAGTATTGATGTTATGGAAAACATGTTAAATTGCAAAGGAATGTGACAGTCAATATATGCCCATGATTAGTGTTTGCTCTCATGTGTACTTGATATTTTGAACTGAACAAATTGTTGATGAAATTGATATGATGTGAAATATGTGGAAATGAATTGAATTATGAAATGGGGCCTAGTGCCCGGTATGAATTAACGACTGTGGCCACTAGCATTGGAAGACTTGAAATATATGTGCACAATGAGAAATGAGATGATTGATGAAAATAGAAATGTCTTGAGTAAGACGTCCTAGTTGATCGGTCCGTGATCGGACACCATGCCACACACATGGTGGTTTTTTTCTGTGTTAAGAATCGAATTGAAATTGAAACAGAAATTGGTATTGTGGAAACATGTCTCCAAGGGAGACGACCTAGCTGATCGGGTCGTGATCGGACTCCGTATAAAAGTACGGTGGAGATATGAGTAATGAGATGTTAATGCTAGTGATGGCCAAGCCAAAGTTAAAAATGAGTCTCTTGAAAGCTTGTGTGATTCCTTAATTGATGTTGTGATGGTGCTTATGTTTATCATTGAATTCTTGAATTCTTCTTATTGCATTATTGATCTTTCTAAGGAGATGTGTGTTACTTCTGTATGTTGTTCACTAGGGCATTTCGATGTTATTGATTGTGACTGGATTGTTTATTGTATGGTTATTCTATTTTGAAAGATGATTTTTAGCTTTACATACTAGTACTATTCGACAGTACTAACATCACTTTTTGTCGGGGGCGCTGCATCTTTAATGGATGCAGGTGGTTCTACAGTAGGCGACAGTGATCAGCGATACCGATATGTTCCTTCCAGCTAACTTGGCGATCTCCACTTCATTTTGGTGTCATGTGTCATTGGATTATTGTATACTTTTCATTTGATGTATAGTCGGGGCCATGTTGTCGGCATTTCTATATTTCTTTAGTTGTATTTAGAGGCTCCCTAGACGGGTTGTGGGTGGTGTCGGGTATTGGAATTGGATTGGAAAACGTTGGTCTTTGGCGAATATGTTTTCTTTATATCTAATAATTATAATAACCTGGTTATTATGGATGAAACTGCTAATGGAAACAAAAATGAATGTTGTTAATGATATATTTACAAAGTATGATTAGTGGAGTTCACCTCCTCTTTATTCATGAATTAGTTGGGTAGAATAAGACCTCTCAGGCTTGCTTAGTCGGGTTTATTCAGTTGAGCACCGACCGCGCCCCTCGGGTTTGGGGCGTGACATATTGGGCCTGTAATAACTTTTGTATAAACTGTTGGGGTGTTAGTAAAAAGGGAAACGGGTAGAATTCAATATTTGCATGCAAAATGGGAAGATAATATACCTATAGGATTTGGTAATTTATTTTCTATATGTGTTGTTCAATTTCTATGTACACAACAGGAACCATGACACTAGAGGAACCACACACACACTCTATCTGCTCGCGAAAACAAAATGCTGCAATTGTATTTATTGCTATGTGTTTTTAGAAAACCTGCCTATAGGAATTACTCGTCGTTGATGTTTCTTTCAATTCTTATCTCCTACTAGAAATCATGCCTATAGGATTCCAATTATTCTACTTGGCGTTGTTTACCTAGAAATTATATCTATAGGATAAAGATATGACAATAAAATAAGCTATAAGTACTATGCGTTAGAGATCCTGCCTATAGGGAACAATTGCTCGCTATCATTGGTTAATGCTAAACTACTCGAACACTATTTCATGTACGTCACTATTAGAAAGCAAGAATAATTATGGGAATTCTCCCAGCATATTTTGTTATATTCAACTGTGTAGATCACCTAGGCATAACACATATAGGGTTAATAACTTAAAGCTTTTGATTTCAATAATCAGCTTGTAATACCTGGATAATTCTGTTTATGAGCAATATCCTGCATCTGAAACTGCCCGCATACTTTGGTTCAAATCCATCTAGAAATCATGTCTATAGGGTTTAAGGTTATGAATTCTGAAACCTCCTAATTTGCAGATGTGTTTGCGTCCATTTACTGTTTAAGTGTGGAGGTCAATATGAGTCCCTAACTGCCTTTATTTGGAGTCTTGTTTGTTCTGTTTGTCGATTAGTTTTCTTCATTTTTGAGAAGCCTAGGTAAGGTTTAGAACCATCCAAATAGAGGTCCAAAACCTCCTGGAACATAGGTATGGGACGAGTAGTGCACGCGTAGGGTACGACTTAGAATTGAATTAGAACACTTTAGGCAAACAACTTTAACATAGGAATCGGGTTCCAGGAGATGATAGTTTGTGCCCGCTGAATAATATGAGTAGCACTCTATCCCAAAGGAGTTACGAAATATTATTTATGTTGGATGGGGTGTTCCTTTAGGCTAATAAACTTAGGACCCCTCCCCCCCTTCCTTTCTTTCTTTCTAGTAGGATTAAAATATTTGTACCCCTATATTCGCATTAAGATCTTTGTAATAAACTTTTTGGATTTTAGTATATTTTTTCTTATTTGATTACGTAGCCTCATCCACATAATTTAAGTTCGGCGGGGACCCACAGTTGTGGACCTCGACGAGAGCCTAACACCTTCTCTTTGAGGTAACTTGAGCCCTTACCCGATCTTTGGCGGCGTTGACTAGTTAAACCAGATTCATTTGCAAATAGGTTCCCTAACGCACCTTAAAATTCATTAGGTGGTGACTCTCTCCTCTTTTAAACCTCTTTAAAAGAGTTGTCACATGTTGAAACCTGATTTCGCAAGAAAAAGGGGCGCGACAGCCGTAACCACTAGGAGTGGAAAAGGTGGGGAGGAAACAACCTCAAACTAAAGAAGAGGTGTGGATGATGATGTAGTGATTCAAGAAGAAGAAATTCCAAGCAATATGGTTCAAGCTAATGAAGTGGTGAGAATTGATATTGATGAAAATGTGGATGAGACACAAGAAGAAGTGAGCTCGTCTAGGGAACACGTGTGACATACCAGAACTGGTAGTGCCAAAGGTCAAGGCATCAATGCCAAGGCCTCCTCCTCCGTACTCTCATAGGCTCGCCAAGAAAAATAGCGAGAACCAATTCAAAAAGTTAATTGACATGATGAAAAGCTTATCCATTAATGTGCGGATGGTTGAGGCATTGGAACAAATGCCTGGCTATGCAAAGTTCATGAAGGATTTGGTGACAAAGAAAAGATCAATGAATTGTGAGACTATCAAGATGACACATCAAGTGAGTGCTATTGTGCACTCAATGTCTGCGAAATTGGAAGATCCCGCCGCTTTCACAATCCCTTGCACTATTGGGATCGCCGACTTTGCCAAAGCTCTATGCGATCTAGGGGTGAGTATCAACTTCATGCCCTACTCAGTGTTCAAAACTTTGGGAATTGGGCAACCAAGACGCACATCTATGAGGTTACAAATGGCGAATAGTATTATGAAGAGACCATTGGGTATTATTGATGATGTGTTGGTTCCTGTTGATAAGTTCATCCTTCCGGTGGACTTTGTGATTCTTGATTGTGAAGTAGACTATGAGGTGCCTATTATCTTGGGTAGACCTTTCCTTGTTACAAGAAAGGCTCTTGTTGATGTGGAAGCCGGTGAACTCACCTTCCAAGTGGGCGATGAAAAGGTATGTTTCCATGTATGCCAATCGATGAGGAAACTGAATAGCAATGAAGTTTGTTCATTTGTGGACTTAGTGATCGAGGTGATTGTTGATGATGCAACTGCCATGATGAATGTTGATATTACTTTGGAAGCCGTATTTCTCAATCATGACGATGATTGGAATGAAGTCTATGTGGAATGTGTAAATGCATTACAAGGAATGGGGTCGTACAATTATGAACCCTGAAAGTTGTCCTTAGATCTTGAGAACCGGAAGACTCCTCCAACAAATCCCTCAATCGAGGAGCCTCCCACTTTGGAGTTAAATACATTGCCTCCACATCTCAGGTATGAATTCCTTATCCCATGTTCTACCTTACCGGTTATTATTTCCTCTTTCTTGACTAACTAGCAGGTAGACTTTACTTTAGCGGTGCTACAAAAGAGGAACAAAACTATCAGATGGACATTGGCGGATATTCGGGGTATAAGCCCCGCCTTTTGCATGCACAAGATTATTTTGGAGGAGGATGCCAAACCCTCAATTGAACATCAAAGAAGATTAAATGAAGCAAAGCAAGAGGTGGTGAAGAAGGAGATCATAAAATGGTTGGATGCCGGGGTTGTTTACCCCATTTCCGATAGTTCGTGGACGTCTCCGGTGCAATGTGCCCCAAATAAAGGGGGCATGACTGTGGTCACAAATTACAAGAACAAGTTAACCCCCACAAGAACGGTCACCGGGTGGAGAGTGTGTATGGACTATCAGCAGCTCAACAAAGTCACAGGGAAAGATCATTTTCCCCTTCCATTCCTTGATCAAATACTTGATAGGTTGGCCGGTCGAGCTTTCCATTATTTTCTTGATGGATATTCCAGCTACAATCAAATTCTTATTGATTCGGAGGACCAAGAGAAGACTACTTTCACTTGTCCCTATGGAACTTTCGCATTCTCGCGGATGCCATTTGGGTTATACAATGCACCGACAACTTTTCAACAGTGTATGATGGTCATCTTCACCGACATGGTGGAGGATTTTCTTGAGGTATTCATGGATGACTTTTCTGTGGTCGGGATTTCTTTTGATGATTGCTTGAAAAACTTGGATAAGGTCTTGGAAAGATGTGAGGAAACAAACTTGGTTTCGAATTGGGAGAAATGTCACTTCATGGTCGAGGAAGTAATTGTCCTCGGATACAAAATTTCAAAGCATGGTATTGAGTTGGACAAGGCCAAAATAGAGGTGATATCTAAACTCCGACCCCTTACATCCGTGAAGGGAGTGAGGAGCTTCTTGGGTCATGCAGGGTTCTATCGCCGATTCATGAAGAATCTTTCTAAAGTGGTGAACCCCTTGTTTAAGCTTTTGGAGAAGGATGCGAAGTTCCATTTCAACAAGGATTTTATGAAGGCATTCGAATTGCTCAAGTTCATGTTGACTACTACTCCTATTATTACCGCACCAGATTGGAGCTTGTATTTCGAGCTCATGTGTGATGCAACTGATGTGGGGGTTTAGTTTCCAGTTTTAGTTTCCACCATCTCAATAAGTACTTCCGAATCATCCGTAGGGCTGGAATTTCCTTTATTCAAATCAGAATCGATCTTTGCTGTCGAGATCTCCTCCGATTCACACTTATCGTCGAAAGACACAACCACATCCGGATTCATCGAGCAGACAACTTGTTCTCCGTGTTGTCGAGAATTCTGAGCATACGAGCCCGAGCCATTGCAAGAAGTTGTTCATAGGACTGAATCGGTGTGAAGAAGATCAAACGAAAATGAATCAGGGACTGAACCCGCTATCATGAAGATGCTCGAAGAGCTGACAAAACGAGTCTAATTGGGGGAGGAGAAGATTGAAGCAAATGACAAGGAGTCGGAAACATATAACTCCAGAGTTGATTAAATTCCGGGGAAACCACCGATTTTGAAGGGATTGGATTCAAAGAAGTCCGTGAAAAAGACCTTCCCCCCGAGTGCGACTCCTAGACCAATTCCCAAGAAGTTCCGCATGCCAGACATTCCCAAGTACAATGGAACGATCGACCCCAATGAGCATGTCACTTTTACACATGTGTGATTAAGGGGAATGATACGGAGGACGATGCGAATGAGCCCATATTGTTGAAGAAATTCGTGGAGACCCTATAAATGGGAGCGATGATATGGAACCCAACTTCAATTATTCTTTTGCCATGCTTGCAAATTCCTTCGTTAAAGCAAATGTCAAAGCTATAAAGGTCGAGACTAAGAAATCGGACCTCTTCAAGGTAAAGCACAAATATAATGAGATGCTTAGAGAGTTTCTTTCTTGGTTCCAAATGGAACGTAAGGATTTACACCGGTTGCCGATGATTGGGTCGTTCAGTCCTTCACTCAAGAATTAAATGTACAACACTCGGTGGCTTCACAACAATTGAAGCAGAATTTGATCGAATACCCCGCTGTCACCTGGGACGATGTGCATAATCGGTATAAGTCGAAGATTAAGGTCGAAGGTGACCAACTGGGGGCTCCTTCCGGGTCCCTTTATCTTATTAGGCCCGTCGACAGAGTCAAAAGGGATATTGACCAGGAACCACAGTCAAACAGGGATCGTTACTAGCCATATAATGTAGATTGGAGAAATAATGGATCTGGATGCAATCCCATTCAAGGTTAAAGGAGAAATGATCGAGGTCAGAGCTCTCGTGGGCTCATGAGCAAGAATGATTTTGAGAGGAATGTTGAGCTAAAAGAAGCACCACGACTGTCAAAATATAACTTCAACGTTGATGCATCAATTATCGTATCAGTTATCGGACGCATCAAATATACTAGATGGCCTCCAACTCAACAAACCTATCCAGCCTAGAGAAATCCCAACCAAATGTGCAAGTATCATTGCACCCATAGCCATAGAACAGAAGATTACAGACAACTAAGGGAGGAAGTAGCTCGGTTGTTCAACGAGGGGCACCTTTGGGAATTTTTAAGCGATCGGGCAAAGAACCACTTCAGAAAGAGAGATTCAAGCAAACAGAACGAGCAAGAAGAGCCACAAAACGTGATCCACATGATTGTTGGAGGGGTCGATATTCCTCAAGGACCAGTATTTAAACGCACCAAGGCGTCGATCACTAGGGAGAAGCGATTTCGGGATTATGTACCAGAAGGAACCTTGTCTTTCAATGACGAGGATGCTGAGGGGATCTTGCAACCCTATAACGATGCACTGGTAATATCTATAGTTATGAATAAGACTTAAGTTAAACGTTTTTTGATTGATCCAGGTAGCTCGGCCAACATCATTCGATCGAGGATTATAGAATAGGTCGGCCTATAGGACTAAGTTGTGCCCGTGGTCCGAGTACTTAACGACTTCAACATGGCATGCGAAACCACCAAAGGCAAAATAATTTTGCCAGTGAACGTGGCCGGGACCATCTAAGAGATGAAGTTCTATGTGATCGAGGGCGACATGAGGTATAACGCCCTGTTCGGGAGGCCATGGCTCCACAATATGAGGGCAGTACCCTCGACCCTTCACCAAGTTTTGAAATTCCTGACACTAGAAGGAGTTAAAATGGTCTACGGGGAGCAACCCATCGCCAAGGAAATGTTTGCAGTAGACGAAGTGATACCAATATTGGTACTTTCATCAACAAAAGAGTCAAATTCAAAGGGAAAATAAGAGGCCAAATAGCAACAAAAAACACCGGCCTCGACCCAATCAAAGAAACAGGGGACTAGCGAGAATGATGACTATGGGGTCCCTCGATCCTACATAGTCCCTGATGATTCCGATGCCACCAAGTCGACGGTCGAAGAGCTGGAACAAATCAAACTGATCGAACATCAACCTGAATGAAAGGTATACATGGGCTTGGTGCTAGCTCCCGAGCTCAAGAGAAAACTTATTCAATTACTTAAAACTAACATGAATTTCTTTGCTTCGTCCCATCTCAATATGACAGGGATTCCACCGATATCACCACTCATAAACTGAGCTTGGATCCGAAGATCCATCTGGTGAAGCAAAAAAAAAGACCCAAGTCCGAGGTCAAACATGCTTTCATCAAGACGAGGTAACCAAACTTCTTAAAATAGGATCCATTCGGGAAGTAAAGTATCCCGAATGGTTAGCAAACATAGTGGTAGTCCCTAAGAAGGGAAACAAACTTAGAATGTGTGTAGATTATAAAGATCTAAATAAAGCATGCCCCAAAGATTCTTTTCGTTTGCCTAATATTTATCGCATGATTAATGCCAACCACGAGATCCTAGATTTTTCTCAATGCCTATTCCGGGTACAACCAAATACAGATGAACCTAGAAGATCAGGAAAAGACCTCGTTTATCACTAAGTATGACACCTATTGCTATAATGTAAACGCTTAGTAAACCGGATGTTCAAAATAATCAATAAGGATTTATATTGATGGCATGCTAGTTAAGTCCCTGCGAGCAGAGGACCATTCAAATCATGTGCAGGAAACTTTCGGTATATTGAAGAAATACAACACGAAGCTCAACCAAGAGAAATATGCGTTCGGGGTTGGCTCTGGCAAGTTTCTCGGCTTCATGGAATTAAATCGAGCAATCAAAATCAACCCCGATAAAATCAAAGCTATCGAGGACATCACGGTAGTAGACAATGTAAAGGTCGTTCAGAGGTAAACGAGGTACATTGCCGCCCTGGGGAAATTCATCTCGAGATCCTCAAAAAAGAGTCACCGATTCTTCTCGTTACTGTTGAAGATGAATAACTTCATGTGGACTTCGGAATTCCAACAGGCCTTGGAGGAGCTAAAACGGTACTTATCGAGCCCGCCGCTACTTCACGCGTCAAAGGCGGAAGAGCAACTTTACTTGTATTTAGTAGTATCAGAGATAGCGGTATGTGGAGTCTTAGTCCGAGAAAAACAATGTACGCAATTCCCTATCTATTACGTTAGCCACACCTTAGTTGAGGCCGAAACTAGGTATCCCCATCTAGAAAAATTGGCGCTCGCTTTGATAAGCGCCTCTAGGAAACTGAAAACATACTTCCAGTGTCATCCCATATGTGTTG
Organism: Nicotiana paniculata; assembly: GCA_005239505.1. Classification (NCBI taxonomy): domain Eukaryota; kingdom Viridiplantae; phylum Streptophyta; class Magnoliopsida; order Solanales; family Solanaceae; genus Nicotiana; species Nicotiana paniculata. Next base: position 16,359 of record ML339141.1, on the reverse strand, counting down.
TAACAACTTATACACTTCAAAATATTTTGCATAAACCCGAACTTTCGGGTCGGTTGGTCAAATGGGCCGTAGAACTCAGCGGGTACGATATTGAATATCGACCCCAAACAGCCATCAAGTCTCAAATCTTGGAAGACTTCGTGGCTAACTTCACGCTGGCCCTCGTACCCGAGGTTGAAAGAGAACTATTACTAAATTCAGGTACATCCTCGGGAATTTGGACCCTCTTTATGGATGGTGCTTCTAACGCAAAGGGGTCCGGACTCAACATCCTGCTGAAACCACCCACAGGTAACGTAGTTAGACAATCTATCAGAACAATAAAATTGACTAAAAATAAGGTCGAATACGAGGCCATGATTACAGGTCTCGAATTAGCCAAAGGCTTGGGAGCAGAGGTGATCGAGGCCAAACGTGACTCCCTCCCCGTGGTGAACCAAGTTAAAGGAACCATTGAAGTTTGAGAAGGTCAAATACAAAGCTACCTGGATAAGCTACAGGTAACTCTACACCAATTTAAGGAATGGACCTTGCAACATGTACCTCAATATCAGAATAGCGAGGCCGATTCCCTCGCAAATCTAGGGTAATCGGTCAAAGACAACAAACTCAATTCGGGGGCTGTCGTACAACTAATTTGATCGGTGGTCGAAGAAGGTCATGCCGAGATAAAATCCACAAGTTTGACCTAGGATTGGAGAAACAAATACGTAGAGTATTAAAATAACGAGAAGCTCCCATCAGATACAAAAGAATCGAGAGCCCTGCGCACAAAGACAACACGATTCACTTTGTCCGAAGACGGAACATTGTTCAGAAGGATGTTCGATGGTCCATTAGTGATATGTCTGGGGCCAAGAGATACCGAATAATTTCTAAGGGAAGTCAACGAGGGATCTTGAAGAAATCATTCCGGTGCTGAATTATTGGTCCACAACGTGATCAGAACTGAATACTACTGGATCGACATGGAGAAACATGAAAAGAAGTTTATTCGAAAATGCGATAAGTGCCAAAGTCATGCACCAATAATTCATCAATTCGGGGAACTGCTCCACTCGTTCTTGTCCCCATGGTTGTTCATGAAGTGTGGAATGGACATTGTTGGCCCTTTTCCATCGGCCCCAGGTAAAGTTCAGTTTATTTTATTTATGACTGATTATTTCTCTAAATGGGCCAAAGAACAGGCTTTCGAGAAAGTCAGGGAAAAGGAAGTCATAGACTTTATGTGGGACCATATCAAATGTTGTTTCGGGATGCCCTCCAAAATTGTGTGTGATAATTGAAAGCAGTTCATCGGCAGCAAGGTGACCAAATTTCTCGAGGATCACAAGATCAAATGAATCGTATCAACACCTTATCATCCCAGCAGTAACGGCCAAGCCGAATCGACCAACAAAACCATCGTCCAAAATCTTAAGAAGAGACTAACCGACGCCAAGGGAAAATGGAAGGAAATCCTACCCGAGGTTCTTTGGGCATACCACACATCATCGAAATCTAGTACTGGAGCTACCCCGTTATCATTAGTTTATGTCACCGAAGCTCTAATGCCGGTTGAGGTCAGAATACCTAGTATCAGGTTCCGATATGAAACAGAAGAGTTAAATAACGAGGCCATGAATATGAACCTAAAATTATTGGATGAAAGACGCAAAGCCGCCCTTATCCGATTGGCGCCCAAAACTAATGGATACAGAGATACTACAATCGAAGAGAAAACCTTTGATATTTTGGGGTCGGGGGCTTGGTGCGAAGGAAAATCACCTTCAATACCCGAAATCCGAACAAAGGAAAATTGGGTCCAAACTGGGAAGGATCGTACCATACTCTTGAGATCATCGGAAAAGGGTCCTACAATCTCGAAACGATGAATGGTGAACAATTGCCGAGAAATTATAACATATCAAATCTAAAATGATACTACTGGTAAGGTATGACCCCTCTCTATTTTCATTTTTATTTTAGACTAGCACTTGCAAGTGGTCAACAAGAATCGACGGTGGATTTTTCAGCAAACAAAATGAAGTCTTTAGGTCTGAAAGCACGCGTTGCACTCTTTTTCCCTTACATCGGTTTTGTCCCAAATGAATTTTTCGATGAGGTTTTTTACTGACGCAACAATGAATCATGCTAACTTAGAATCAAGCCCGATTACGAATCGGCATTGAAGGTCAATTCAAAAATATCTGAGGTTCCTTTGCAATCAATTGCGAATATTGGGGGGGGGGGGGATACCCTCGGATATACATTATATTTGAATATCAACTCTAGCGATGAACTACTTCATAAAAGGAGGGTCTCGATAGATAGGATTTACTGTAGGGCCAAATGGTCAGAACGAACTGTGCCCACATAGATTAATCGAGCCCTGGATTAAACATGTACGCATGTATGACTATCTTGATCAAGAATAGGAGAAGTACTTTCCTTGCAAACATCTGATGTTTAAAAAATTTTCCTCTTTACATCTCTTAAAGAGCTTCGTGCTATAACGAGCCTAAGGGCAACAGTTAACCAAAACATGAATGATCACTCCCTCGCTCGGGGACTACCGTCAGCTCAAATAGTCCAAGTTATCGGGCCTCTGGGAAAAATGACCTAATAGGCAGCTCTCCGACCTCTAAAGTCCACAATCACCCTACTCGGGGACTATTGTCTCGGGCATACCCGAACAAAATGGGAAAATAAGCCCAATGGGCAGATCCCGAACTAAAAGGCTACGACCAATATAACATGGCTCGGAGACGTCCGAAATCTTTAACGAAATAGGCCTTCGAAAAATAAAAAATTCTTTCATAAACGGTTCTATAAGGCTACCCTCAAAGTCATAAATTTAAGACATCTTCGAGAAAAGCTTCGATAATATTGAGCCCCAAAAACTCTAACAAATGCAAGGGTTGTTCGGACCCTCGAACACAACCTTATTATCTCATGATAAGTCGTTTCAACCTTTGTGAAAAGAAAGCCTTGTATTTATATATAAAATTATCTTCTTTAAAAAGGCCAAATCGGCCAAGTCCAAAAAAAATTTACAACTGCCCAAAAAAGCCTCAGAAAAAGTGCAAAAAGAAGAACAAAAAACTACTAAGTCCTAAGAGGATTGTTCTCCATCAAAGGAAGCATCTCCATTCTCGGGGTCTTCCCCATTTTCAAATTCACCGAGGCTATCGGAGTCATCCTCGGGGAAGGCCAGCTTCCGAGACCGATTTTTTTTCAGCTCGGTCATTCTCGACCTTGGTCACGATGTCGAAATCCTGGGCTTGAGCGTCCTCGAGGCCTTCCCTCTGAGCTTGCCTGGCATGGTCTATCATGCTCCTAACCTTGGTCTGGATGGCCTCGACGTCAACTTTGAATTGGGTCACCTTTTCATCAGCTTTAATACCCGTCGCGGTCACCTAAGATTTAGCTTCCTTGAGCTTGTTGGCGGCCGAATCCAGCTGAGACTGAAGCTCCTTGTTCTTCTCGGCCTGCATCGAGTTTTTCTCTTTCGCAGCTTGAAGCTGAGTCTCGGCCGAATCCAACTTTGCTTGGACGTTCTCTTTCTACGAGGCAAGGATATCCATGCTTTTCTTGAATGCCTCAGCCTCGGCCCGTATCTATCTACCTGCTTGTCGAGCCGTCTAATCTGCTCAAGCCTCTGTCAGATCTGCAGAATCGGATCATTTGTCATTATCACTAACTCATCTTCACTATCATAAAGTATTCGGAATACCTGCTCGGCCATATTATTGTGCTCGTCCTGAGCCGCAACCAAATCGGCCTGGAGCTTCTCGCTAAGGAGACTATAAATGTCACTTTCCTCGGTAAGGCCCTGAACCTCGGCCTTGTGCTCCTCTCGAACTCTTAGGAAGGCTTTATAGTGCAACACCGAAGCCTTCAAGTAAGGAATAAAATGTTAAGAATAATCTACAATTCTAAATATAAAAGAAGTAAGAAAGAGATTCTCGAAGTTTACCCGATTTAGAGCATGTTGAGCCTCATTTAACAAGCATGCGTCTCCCACAACATTCATCATGGCTTGGTCCACTTTGGTCACTAAGCCTCTGAGACAGTTGGCAATCCTAACAGGGGGAAGAACACTCGATCATCCTCTGGGATGGTCAGCACTACATGTCGTTTGCAGCTTGGTTTAACGCTCGGAGCCAGGAATTGCTCCACCAGCCTCGAGATCGATGAAGATTCAGTGGCACCCGACAACGGTAGTTTCTTTGGCACCGATAAATCATCGAATCTGGTGATATCCTCGGAAGTAGCAGCTAGCGAAGAAACCATGGAGATCAATCTAATGACCATCCATCATGTTGGCCTCTCAAATCATGGTATCCGAAATCTGAAAGGATTCAAAAATATCAACCACCCAAGCACGACCCCAGGAACCTCTTCCATTGATTGGGAATATTTTCTTCCAGTCTCTCTCTCCACCATCTTAGTTGGGGATGGGGCGACCTCTGCTCTTTCTGATTCAGGGACCTCGGTCGAAGCTCCCTCATCAACTGCCTCTGGTTCGGAGGGCTTTTGTACCGAAGCAGTAGCTCGCGTACGGGCCACTAGCCTGGAGTTGTCTTCTTCTTCTTCTTCTTTGGACACATCCCTTAATCGGCAGATTGAGTCCGAGGATATGGAACAAGCATCCACCTTGGGCTTACGAGGCTTCCTCGCTGGTTTTTTCTTTTCTGAGCCTAGGGGACATGAATCCCTTTTTCTCTTTCTCTCCTTGGTCGGCTTTGGAGCTGATGGATGGGGAAGGATTTCTTTGTCACCGGAAGGGGGTCTTATTTCAACATCCTTCCTGAGACCTGCAAAAGAAAGAGAGATGAGTTAGTTTGAGAAAAGGCTGAAATAAATAAACTATCCGAGACAGAAATTTACCATGGTTGCGGGCCTCCCATAGACCCTTTGATAACTCCATCCATGCACGTTCTGATTAAGGCCTCTGAGATACCAGGCCTTCGACCCATCGCTTCAATTTCGGAATCGAGTCCAGCATCTGGGCCACAGCTGCATCACCAAAATAGAGATAAGGAAAGATGAAAGGAAATGAAACGGAAAAGAGAACTTTCAAGGAGAAAGTACTTACGATTCATGTTCTACTTCTCCGAGAACAACATGTCTTCGGCGGGAATCAGGTTCGATGTCCATATTCGGACGAACCTGCCTATCTAACCTCGATTCCGGGACTCATTGATGCTGGAGAACGGGGCTCTGCTGGCCCAACGGGCAAGATTAAGCAGTCTCCCTCGATAGAGACGAGGAATGTAAAGGCGCATGAGGTGATCGAGGGCGAAAGAACATCCCTCGATCTTGCTCGTGAAGAAACGGAGTAGGACGACGATTTTCCATAACGAAGGATGAATTTCGCCTAGGGTGACACTGTATCTTTTGCAGAAAGCGACTATGATAGGGTCAAGGGACTAAACATAAAGGGGTAAGTGTAAACACTTAGACACCCCTCCACGTAGGTGGTGATCGATTCTAAGGAGCGACCACATTTTTGTTCACCCAGTTGCACTCTTCCTTGAACTTTTTGATGATGTCTTCGATGATGGTGCATATATGCCTTGAAAGTGGCTCGCATCGGCCCTGCACTGATGGGGTCTTCTCTATTTTAAAGTCGGTGATGGTTTGGCACCCGGTCGAAATGAATTCCTCAATGTGGGGCTCCGTCGCAACCTCATCACCGGTGGGATGTGATGAAGAAGCAACCTCTTTTTGCTATTACAGTTTTAGAAGTTTTAGCCATTTATGAACAGCAAATAAGAGAGTAAGGATGTTGGTTAGAGTTCAAAGGATTTTGGATATGGAAATTATGAAGTAAGGGGATTCTTTGAAATCAAGAGCATAAAAGCCTTTGATTGTAAAAGTTTGAATGAGAAAGGGTTGAGGATTTTTATAGGTAGAAGGCGACGGTTCAGAACCGGTAGTGGCCGACCACCACTTGATAGGCATTTAATGCCTTGGTAACTGGACCGACGAGACATTTCGTCACTTACGGCCGAGCTCGTCATTGACGTCATCACTCATAGAGATGGAGTTAGGGAATTCATGTCGTTTTTCTCATCATCTTATTTCTGAGAAATGAGGAGACTCTCTATATACGGTCAGAACGGTCTGCCCTTCTTATGACTAATCGAGGTTGGATCATGATAGGCCACGGTTCGGCCTTGTGTTATATCGAGCCTCAGTACGAAGTTAGATTACTGAACCACTGGTTCAGATACCGACCAAGGACGAGATCAGCCAAGATCGAGACCACGTAGAACGGAGATCAAGCGAGACCAATGGAGGTTTACCTAGTCAAGTAACGATAAGCCGAAATATCCGTGCTCGAGCAAGGATTACGGCGAAAATCTCGGCACGTATCAAGATGAGGCCTATTAATTAGCCAATCATGAGATTTCTTACTGTATTTAGAATTATACCATAAGTAGAACTCTCCTGATATATAAAGAGGGTCTAATCATTTGTAAAGACATCAGATTCACGCAATTCAAAGCAATATACTATTTTTTAAGCTCTCAATACTTTGTTATTCATATCTCATTTTGCTCATTTATTTGGTTTGCAGGTAACTTATCTCGAGGGCCAAAGCTATACGTTTCATTTTGGTTTGGTTTTATTTTTCTTTACAATCAATTTACATATTTTTTCAATTTGTGCCAAGTGAAATCATGTGTACTTAAAATCATATATAAATTCAATTGTTATCCATTTTTAGGGTAAACAATCATTAGAGCAGAAAGTTGTGGACCAATTCTTCTAAAGAAACATGAGTTTATTAGAATTTGCAGCAATCACAATGAAACGGAGATCTATAGAAACCCCTGATTATAGAACTGCACGTAGTATGGTGAAGTAACTACAAGAAGTTAATAAATATCATTATAAACCAAATAGTACGTGTTGATTTGGACGTTAGTACTGTATTCTAAAGTGACTTATTAGGAGTAGTATTAGTATACACAAGCATGTGTACAAGGGTGTTAGTGTGTCACTAATGGCACTATCTTGTCTCTGTTCACATTTTCAACTTCGATGTTACACTTTGTGATAAAAGAGAACATGGGAGTTAAAAAGGCTAACCAAACGAAACTATAGAAAAATTCAAGGTACTAGTTACAGTTATATTAGTTTACGCACAAGCACATCCAAATTTAGAAAGAAAATAAAAAGGGTAAATTAATGGAGAGAAACTGATCTAAATTTTGTTACAGAATTGACCTTCAGACTTAGGTATCTACCTGACATGACTCATGATATGGGATAAGCTGTTATTTGCAANCAAACCCCCCTCCAAAAAAAAAAAAAAGGACTTTAGAATTTAAGTTCTATAAACTAACAATGTGCAGATGTTTTTACCATAAGGCCAAATTGAATGACACCACTCTTCATAATAAATTTAAACCTTGACTATAGAGTAATAACCTGTTATATCTATTTAAATGGTTAAGTGTTAAAAATTAAATTTTCTCTCTGGGCTTCGATTTACCGGTCATGTCTTGATGGTTAATAAGTAGGCCAGATACAAATTCTCAAAAAATGAACAGGATAGTTCAATGAGTTAGGCTTTTCATTGGGCGAAATGCATAAAACACAATTTAAGTTGTCCTCAACGATCAACTGAATACTTCAACCGAACCATTTTTTAATATAACATTTCAAGTGACTATTAAGTAGGTCAAGTAAACACCCCAAGTACAATAGACCATTTGTGTTAGTTGCACTTACCAATGACATGTTAAATGGACCAATCAAAAAATGACACGTGTAATTTTTCATAAAAGTTTAACACATGTAGTTAACAAAAAAATACATTTAAAGAAACCTTCTTTACCATCTCCTCTCTCATTTTGACATAGCAGCTGCCGACTCCTCTCCCCCTCTATTTTTGTCGCCGCATCGCCGCCTCCAGAGGTGATGACCGGCTAGGCGGAGACCTCCCCTTCAACCATAACCACATTAACCTCCCCCCCTCCCCCATCACTATTCTGTTGAGGCAGAACCCTCACCGATAGGCCTTCAAACACCGATTAGATCTACAAAGTCGGTGACCCATTAAAACCGGTCAACTTTAGATAAAAACTTTAGATGTATCTAGATCTGGCCGAAGATATGCTTTTGCGTCATGTTTGTGGACTATTTTTCATTAGTCTGGCCGGATCTAAGTTTTTCGGGCGACCCCCTTGCTTATGTCCTATTTACTGCTCCTAAGAACCAATTCCCACAAATTGATAATACACTGAAACTACCAAATTGATAAGTGATATTTAAAAAATTGAATTTTGAACAAAAATTCCATCATAAATCCTCTTCTTTTGTAATTCTGTTCAACCATCTAGTATATTTTAAATTGTATACTGAATTAAAGGTATGGTGGAAAGGAATGAAAATAAAAGAAAATTAAGTACGAGAAAATGGAAGCAGAGGTGATTTAGGGAGAGGAGGGTGTCGAATGGTGGAGGAAAAAATTGGAAGAGAAGGAGGTGTGGAAATAGGTGGGGTCTACATTATTTTAGAAAAAGAAAAGAAAAAATTTAATTTTAGGTAGGTAACTTGCGGGAGAGAGTGCATTTCACACGATGGGAACTGACATGATAGGGTGTTTAGTTGATCTATTTTGTGAATAAAAAAGGGTCTAGCTGGAAATGGCATAAGCTGAGGTGTTCAGTTGATCATTGAGGGCATCTTGAAGGGGCGCTTGTGCTTTATCTTGGGCCGAGGGAAAATTTGGGCATGTTCTGGTTTTGCAGGTTCGGGACGGGAGAGTTAAGAACCAAGAACTACTGTAAAAATAGCACGGGCTAGCTAGTTTTTGGACTGGTCATTCAAAAATAGCCAGCGTTTGCAAAGTTTGCAAAAATATTATGCTGGAACTCCAACACGCGGAAAGTTCTAGCATAATATACTGGAGATTAGAGCACCTTTGTATGAACTTCCAACATATTATGATGGACCAATATATTATACTGGAACTCCAGTATATTATGCTGGAAGTCCAGTATATTATACTTATACTTGATTTTCAGTATGTTATAATGGAATTCTAGTATATTATGCTGAAGTATTTTTCGGATTTTGAATAGTGTTTTCGTTCAGATTTATCTTTACATGAAAAGTGAATAAATTTTGATTACTTTTAAAATTATAGCTATTTTTGAATGACCACTTGTAAATATGTCTATTTTCTAATTTCACCTAGAACCACTCACATGATATCAAAACGAATTATTTCAAGGCCTTCTATTATATTGGTTCATTTTAAGAAAGTTTGCACACTGCGCTGCACATAACAGAACAAGTTGGAACAAAATGTTTGGAACCAACTTGTTGGTTGCTCGCAATAAGTTTGTATGTTGGTCCAAAATGAGTTTGAAACTCTGAGACCTCACGTCACATTTTCTACCGCCTAGTTGGCCCTTCCTATACTTACTGGTCTCATTTGGACTTTTGGGTTAGGCCTAATAAAGTGGTGTCATGAGTGGGCTAATATTTAATTTTCATGTGTTTCTAAACTTGCCATATGTGACGGGAGTATTACCTTTTATTACAATTCAAATGTCACTTAACAGAACTAGGGATAATCAACCCCCAACACCAACCGCTTTGGCCTTATCATTTTACCGTCTTGGTGTTGTAATCAATCAACAACAGAAACGGCCGCAAACTAGGATCGCTCGTCAGCTAAGTTAAATTGTGAAGCTATAAGGTACTTGGGGAGCCAATCACTATGTGTTGTAACGATTCGGCCGTTCGTTTGGTATATTGTTGTCCCGTTTTCCTATTTATTGGATCTTCTATGTTCATTTGTGGTTTTATGATTGGCTAGAGTGGTTGGTTAGGTTCCGGAAATATTTCGAATGAATTGGGACACTTAGTCCCAAGGTTGGAAGCTCAAGTTGGAAGAGTCCACCGGAGTTTGACTTTTGTGTAAACGACTCTGGAATGAAATTTTGATGGTTCCCCATAGTTTCGTATGGTGACTTTGGACTTAGGCGTATGTCAGGATGTGAATTTGGAGGTCCATAGGTTGTTTTTTCTTGAATTGGCGAAAGTTGGAGAGTTGAAGGTTTGGAAGGTTGAGAGGTTTGACCGAGAGTTGACTTTGTTGATATTGGGTTCATATTTTTGTTTTGGAAGTTGGAATAGGTTCATTGTGTTATTTGGGATTTGTATGCAAAATTTAAGGTCATTCGGAGTTGATATGATATGATTCGGCATTCGTTTTAGAAGTTGGAAGTTCATTAGTTTAGTTAGGCTGTGCGATTCATGGTTTTGATATTGTTTGATGTATTTGAGGCTTCGAGTAACTTCGTATTTTAGGACTTGTTGGTGTGATTGGACGAGGTCTCGGAGGCCACGGGCGTAATTCGGATGAGTTTCGGGCTATTTCCATCATTTTTGGACACCAGTTCTGTGTTTCCGGTTTCGCTCTTCGCGATCGCGAAGAGAAATATGCGATCACCAAGTGTTATTTGGTGGCAGGTGGGTTTTGTTCTTTGCATTCACGAAGCAAGGCACGAGTTCGCGAAACTTTAGAGGGGTTGTTCATCGCGAACATGGGAAGGGAACCGCGTTCGCGTAGAAAGGAGGTAAGGCTTGAGGATGGAACGCGGTTGTTCTTCATGATTGCATGGTATGATCCACGATCGTGTAGGTGTTGGTCGTTTGGTTATCGCGTTCGCGTCTTGGGTGTCGCGTTCGAGAAGGAGTAGTGGGCAGTTGGATATTTTTGTTCTTCGCGATCGTGAAATCTTTTCCTCAATTGCTAAGGGTAATGGCTGGCCAGACTGTATTGTACTCGATTTCGTGGGGTTGGTTCATTTTAATATTTATTGAGTTGTGGAGCTCGAATTTGTACAATTTTGGTGAAAATTTTTACGGTTTAGATTGGGTAAGTGTTTTTGACTCAGATTTGTCTATATTCATGATTCAATTTTATTTTTATCATTTAATTGGTGATTTGAATTGGAGAAATTGGGGACTTTAGTAAAAACTTTCGTAACGTATAAAATGGGGTTTAAAGGTCGATTTGAGGTCGTAATTGGATGATTCTAGTATGGTTGAACTCGTATTCGAATGGGTATTCGAAATTTGGGAATCATATCGGGTTCCGAGGTGCGGGCTCGAGGTTTACTTTTTGATTTTGGTTAAAAATCTTCGTTTTATCACTCGGAATCAATTCCTATAACTTTTATTGATAATATAAAGTTGATTTAGCTAAATTAAGGTCGTCCAGATATTGATACACGCGGAAAGGGCTTGTTAGAGGATTGATTTGGCTTGCTTAAAGTAAGTATCTTACCTAAACTTGGTTGAGGCACTAGTTGCCTGAACTATTTGTGATAGCTACGTGCTATGGGTGCGTATATGTATGGGGTTTGAGCCCATGTGCGAGCACCGAGGTATTTATCCATATTCAGTGTAGTGCTTAGGCTATGATATGCCTAGAATTGACTGTTAAGCTTTAAGCTATGATATTTCTCATATTTGTATCCTTGTGAACTATTTGATCCATGTTTGAGGTTACATAGAGGCTAGTTCACTGAGTTGATGGTAGTCTAGAAACTCGTATCTTAGTCATATTTTGCACTCTAATTACTCCATTTTACTTGTGTTTGGGCTTGAATAATAGTGACTTGCAGTTATTATGTGTTTTATGCGTTTTAGGAAGTGATTCCAAGTTAAAAGGGTAATTGGGAGCTTAATCGAACAAGTTGGATTTTTGAAGTCGGAGTAAAATCCCAAAGGATTAAATTGGAATCGTGTTCAGGGGTAGAGTACCAAGTCTAGATATCAAAAATCGAAGACGAAAGTTTACACTGTAAAAAATGCAAGTTCGAGCCGCATGGGGCGACGTCGCAGTGCTTTATGCTGATATCTGTCTGAAACAACTCTCTGAACTTCCCCATTAGCGCGCCACATGGGGTGGCGCATGGCGTGGCATGGCCGCGCGTGTACAAAAGTCTTAGAGTATTTTTCCTGTTTCAGCTTGAAAAGGGTAGTTTCGTCCTGGCCCATTCCTACATAGTATAAATACACTAAAAAGATATTTTGAAGGGACTTTTGACCTTGAAGCTTTGGGAGAGAATTTTATCATCTTTCCTAGATTCAATACGGGAGTTTTGATTGTAACTTTAGACTGATGCTCCCTATTCTTTATCTCATTTTGTGATTACTTCCTCCATAATTATGCAGTAGTTTACCTAGGGTTTGACATGATTTGGTGACTTGGTTTTTATTTATGAATTCACTACTTCTTAATTGCTTCAATTTTTTGGAGGACCTTTAATATAGTCGTGATTTTATTCTATATACTGTTTAATCGAAAGAGAAACATCTTATTGAATATTATTGCAGCGTATGCCTTAGATTACTTTGGTGATTCTTTGAAGTAATCGAGAGAACTTTTTGCATTACCGTTTAAATTAAGATTGAGAAATATTCGCGAGAAGTTTCTCTCAGTTCATTCCTATCAATAGATTCTTGCAAGTTTCACCGCACATCACATTATTTTATTTGAAAGATTTAGATTTATTCGAGAGATGAGTCTAAATCGGAAGTATAAGCTAATCACCTATTGAATTCGTGAGAATCGATAGAACCTTAAGAGTGAAATATAGCAGTATCATATCTAGAATAACAATCTTGCACCTATCAAGTCAAAACCCTTATTTCTCACATTGATAAGAAACCAACTATGTTAATCTCTAGTTCTTTGTCGTCAATTGTCAATTGCTTTACTTTAATAGTTAATCGTAGTTTGTAGTCATTTCTATAAAGTTTTGATCATACTGAATAGCAGTTAAGCCATGAATTACTAGAGCATTATTTAAATTCAATCCATGTGGAGACGATAATCATATTCTACTATCTTTGGCTAGCGAGCATCAATTTTGTATTGTGTTTTGCGCTTGTCAAATTTTGGCACCGTTGCCGGGGATTGGAAATCAATAGTGTTCAAAATAGTTTTTGGTTCTAATTCAGGAACTTATTTTATTTTATTCTTCAAGGGTTTTCTCTTCCATGGCAGGTAACAAGTTGACTTCTCTGGTGTATGACTCGTTCTTCTTCAAAGGAAGTGTTACCCTATAAACCAGAGTTGGAGAAACACCCGCATCAACTGAGAAAAGAAAGAGAATTAACATAAATTTCTGAGGTCATACTTCGACTCAAGATAACATGGAAAACAAAGAGCTTGATGGAGTAGACTTAGCTGCAAGAGAGGAAGCAGAACAAGAAGCTGCACGGATAGGAGCTGAGGCAGCCCTCAGCGCTACTGAGGAGACTATCAAAGTTGGTAGGGGTCGAAGATTCAATCTAAACTGACCTTGGTTGAAGACCAGTTTGAAATATGGTACTCAGGCCTGGTAGAGCATTGGATGATAATGCCAGACCAGTCTAAAATCAGGGATAGTCCAATGTCAGACCTCCACCCGTAGCAGCGAATAATTTTGAGTTGAAGCAAGATTTGCTTCAAAAATATCAAGAATAATTGTGTCTTGAAAGGGAAGCTGAATGAAGATCCAAACACCCACTTGATGAAATAATGAACACCTACCAGTACAACGAAGTGTCAAAGGATGCAGTCCATTTAATGGAATTCCCCTTTTCACTGAAGGAAAAAGCGAAGCACTGGCTTCGTAGCTTACCAACGGGGTCGATCAAGACATGTGAAGATATGACTAAAATGTTTCTTGAAAAATACTTCGCAGCTGCAAAAACAGTGAAATTCAGAAGGGAAGTTCACAATCTCTACCAGAAGGACACTGAAACAGTTTTGGAAGCTTGGGAAAGATTCAAGGAGATAGTGAGAAAGTGCCAGCATAATGGGATTGAATTATGGATGCAACTCTAGGACTTTTGGGATGGACAAATACCTTTCTCGCGACGAACTCTGAGTACTGTAGTTGGAGGTCTTTTAATGAAGAAGATCCTGAGAGATTGTCGCAATTCTTGATGAGCTCTCTGAAGATGCTAATCAATGGCCTGCTGAGAGTAGACTCTAACACATCAGTGCAAGCCCAGCTAGACACCGTGTCTAGAGAGATAAGAAAGTTATTATTGGCCAAGGTACAGAGTGAGCCACAAGAAGCATGTGACTTTTGTGGAATGGGACACCATACACATGAGTTTCAAGCTTCAGCTAAAGTAGTAAATGTTGTGGGGAGCTTTGACAGACAACTACCAAAGCGACAACAATTTTAAATCCATGAGGCAAAGACACCCAGGTTTCTCTTGGAGTTCACCATGTGGTAGTGCAAATGTATGGAAACAAATAACCCCAGGCCCCAAGGACAGGGAGCTCCAGGTCTTCAAAGTCAGCAGAGGCAACAATATCATCCTCCACAATCTAATCAGTATAGCATAGAAGATCTGATAAGACAGATGAGAGGCTTGAAACACATGGCGCATCTATCAGAGAATAGGGCACGACCATTCAAAACTTGGAAAGACAGGTGGGGCAACTAGCTAATCTATTGTCTGATAGGGTTCGAAGAACACTCTCTAATGACACTGAAAGAAATCTATAAGAGATAATAAATGTAGTGTCTTTGAAGAGTGAGAACGTATTGGAGGATCCAAGGGGAAAATAATAGGATTAGCTGATTGGAAGATAGGTGGAGACTGTGGAGGAGTAGAAAATGACAACATTCAAGAAGGTGCAGGGATGATAGATGATGGTCTAAAGAAGAAGGAGAAGACTAGAGTTGAGAAGAATAAGAAAGATGAGAATAAAAAAAAAAGAGGAGACTTAAGAAACTAAATATATGCATGCTCTACCTTTCCCGCAGAAGCAAAGAAGGGAGAAACTGGAAAAAACAATTCGAGCGCTTTCTAGAAGTGCTCAAGCAGGTGCATGTGAATTTACCTTTCACAGAAATGCTTTCCCAGATGCTAGCTTATGCTACAATTTCGAAGGAGATATGTCCAAAAAGAGGAAAGTGGAAGAGACATCGGTTGTCAAGCTCACAGATCTTTGTAGTGCCATTTATCAAGATAAGTTCCCTCAAAAGTGTGGAGATTCAGGGAGTTTTACTATACCTTGCTCTTTAGGAAGTACTAAGTTTGAAAAACCTTTGTGTGATTCAAGTGCTTCTATTAATATTATTCCTTTGTCTATATTCGGGAAATTAGAGGGAGAGATTGGAGAAATCAGGTCGATACTTGTGTCCTTGCAGCTGGCGGAAGATGTGCTAGTTCAGGTTGACAAATTTGTATTCCTTATGGACTTCATTGTGGTTAACATGGAGGAGTATATGGAGGTCCCTCTGATTTTAGGAAGACCCTCATTTGCTACTGGCAGAGAAATTTTGGACATTCATTAAAGGCAGCTCATGCTCAGAGTAGGTGAAAAAAGGGTGATTTTCAAGATAGAAGGAGCAAGGGGGCCCTGAAGGAGCAACTTGGAGAGAGTAAAACTGATAAGTGTTGGGTGTACCCAAAGAAGGCCGAAAAATAGATCGCAACATGGCTGTGTGCATTAGGTCGTGCGTGCAAAGGAGATCCCGACTAGATGAACTAAGAAAGTTTCCTTTACCTCTTGCTTTTTATTTGTGTGTCATGGAGACATGCTACAATTTAATGTATGGAGTGGGAATGTAAATATATACATGTGTGTCTTGTTTTCTTTTTTTTTTTTTTTTTTTTTAAATTGACTTTTCTTAACTATGGATTTCCTCGACTGTCTTCTTTAGGTACTAAAGTCGAAGAAAGAAAATAAATTTTATTTTCCTTAGGTAGTGTTGTGAGGATGTAATTTTTCACCTACTAAATACTCCTACAAAATTAGATAAGTAAATTAATCTTATGGATTTTGTTGAATTTTTAGTGATTAATTTTGCATTTGCATATTCATAATTTGTCTTTTAAAATTATTTAAAATTGCATAATTAGGTGCACCATTAGTATCAAGGAATTATAAATTCTTTATTTATGATTAATTGAATTGAATAACAAACGAATAATGATTATTTGAGGTGATGTAGTTTTGATAACTAATTGCTAGAATTGATCATTTTTTATGGATTTAATTAGGAATATTAAAACTAATTAATAAATGGACAAATTAAGTTAGAATTAATTACTACACTTTTCTATTAAGTGTTTTATTTAATTAAAGGTTAATTAATTAAATTAGTATAGGCAAATTAGGCCTAAAATCGAACCTGGGGCCAAGAAATACCCAGACCCAAACCTATGTCTACACTACTCACCGTCCCAGCCCAATGATCCCATCATCCGGCCTGCCCCATAAACCATCCCAAACGACCCCGTTTAGTTTAGTAAATCAAATCCCGGCCATTGATCGAAATAGATCAGACGGCAAGGAACTCCCCCCCTTTAGTATATAACTGTCCA